>BHFT01017108.1:0-123891 GCA_004320025.1 Laticauda laticaudata
CTGAGAGTATTTACACCAAGACAAATTCCTTGTGTGTCCAATCACACTTGGCCAATAAAGTATTCTACTCTACCCTACCCTACCCTACCCTACCCTACCCTACCCTACCCTACCCTACTCTATTCTATTCTATTCTATTCTATTCTAGCAAGTGGTGTCAATGGAGGAATTCGCCAAACATGCGTCTCAACATATCCCTCAGTTCCCTTATATATTTAATTTTTCTTTTTGTATTATGCTAATTGGCTTAAACTGATTTTATCATGGTTTGCCACCCACAGTCTCTTGTTTCAGATCAGTGGCCAATACAGGTAGTCCTCAACTTACAACCACAACTGAGCCCAAAATTTCTGTGGTTAAGTAAGTTTTGCCCCATTGTGTGATCTTTCTTGCCAAGAGCAGTTTAATCGAATTACCGCAGCTGATAAGTTAGTAACCTGGTTGTGGAGTGAATCTGGCTTCCCCCTTGACTTTGCTTGTCAGAAGGTCACAGAAGGGGATCATGTGACCCTCTGGAGACAATGGTCATAAGTATGAGTCAGTTGCCAATTTTGATCACTTGATCACAGGGCTGCTACAAAGATAGCAAATGTGGGAAAACGGCTCTAAGTCACTTGCCGGAGGTTGTAGGTAGCCGAAAACGGAGCTCAGGAGCCGATTTTCACTGACACAGAGTTCAGGGCAGTCCTTCTCTATTTTCAGGGCAACCCCACAGGCCAGATCTGTCCCACAGGCCTTGAGTTTGACATCCCTGGGTTAGATTAATGCGTGCCATGAGCTGGAAACAGAGTCAAAACCTCCTGCTTTAGATGCAAAGGGGAGCATCTCCTTTGATCCTGGCAGAGAAGAGAGAATTTGGGCGAATGGATTTTTCCCCCTCCGCTGTACACCAGAGTGACAGGGCGAGCTAACCCCTGCTGAAATTGCACCTCCTCCATATTTAGAAGTTCTGCCTCTATTGCATCTGATCTCCCAACCCAGGGAGCTGGACATTAGAACAACCCATCCTGACAGAAAGGATAAAATATTATTTACTGTAGCAAGGAGTTCCTCTGGCAACAACCCATCTGTGGCCAAGGAGGCACATAGGAGGATGGTGATGAGCTCTGGAGTTGCTTTTGTTGTCTTGTTTCTCACTTTTCCAGTCGGTCCCGTTCTCCGGCTTGGCTTGGTACAGTGTACGCTCCTAGTTCTTTGAGTCTCAGTCGCATCGGATTTAGGCAGCCAGCTTGGTCTAAAACCTGCTTGGCAGCTCCAGGAGGAAAGCAGTGGGTGATGCAACCCATCCATTACTAAGGTGGTGCCTGAGAACAAAATATGTTACCCTTTGTCACTGATTGCTTTGGAGATGAATTTGAGGACTGATAGTGACTGGGAACCGAGGTAATAGAGGCAGAATAAGATTCAGGCACAGCGGGAGTGAAAACCTTTCTAACTGTAGGATTGCTGAAAACTAGCCTGCACGTGGCAGGGAACAGATGTAATTTAATTAATCAGAATAGAGATAAAAGGGACCTTAGAGGTCTTCTCGTCCAACTCCCAGCTCAAGCAGGAGACCCTGTACCATTTGAGATAAATGGCTGTCCAGTCTCTTCTGGAAAGCCTCCAGTGATGAAGCACCCACATATTCTGAAGGCAAATCTGATTAATTGTTCTCCCTGTTTGGAAGTTTCTGCTTCATTCCAGGTTGCTTCTCTCCATGAGTAGTTTCCATCCATTGTTTCTTGTCCTGCCCTCTGGTGCTTTGGAAAATACTATAAGTTGATCCCGTCTGTTTTATGGTCCGTGTCTTTGACCCACTTTAAGGACAGAACGATTTGGCATGAAATGCTGGTATTAAACCTTGTAAGCTGAGTCGTTCAGTGGCTATTTGCAGAATTTATACATTACATTTTCAGAATTCCTATTTTCTGGTAGTACAAACATATAGAGAGTCAGTTTGGTGTGGTGGTTAAGGTGCTGCTGGTCTAGAAACCAGGAGACTTGTGAGTTCTAGTGCTGCCTTAGTCATGGAAGATGGCTGGAGGACTTTGGGTTAATTACCTGGAGACAATGAATTCTAGTCCCACCATAGGCATAAAAGTTAACTGAGTGACTTTGGGCTAGTCATTCTCTCTCAGCCCAATCTACCTCACAGGGTTGTTGTGGGGAAAATAGGAGGAGGAAGGCGTACTAGGTATGTTTGCTGCCTTATTTATAAAGGCAGAATAAAATAATATAATAAATGCAACCACGGTATCATCTTTTAGAAAACACTTTGGAAGCAGGTGCATAAATTTACAGAGTGGAAAAATTTGTTTGCCAAAAGTTAGAGAAAGCATGCCTTGAATGGGTTCAGCCTCTAGTTTATTTTTATGACCCACAACTTTAGAAATATCTTTCTGGTATCTGATGTCGTGTTTTGCTTTGTTGCTCATGGGGCTTTTCCATTACTAGCAAAGTTTCCTTCCCCTAAATAGCATTGCCTAATTTCTTCCAGTTGTAAAGAATGTCAGGTAGCACGTTGGAGAATATATTATGTTAATGAAATGTCAATGACAGTCAAGCATCTTAATTTATTTTTTTTTACAACTGCACAATTACAGAGCTAAGTACTGTATTTAGAGTAAGTATTCATCCAGTGGTTAGAATGCAGGCTAATTCTGCCAACTGCCAGGAGTTCGATCCTGACTGGCTCAGTCTTTGACTAAGCCTTTCATCCCTCTGAGGTCAGTAAAATGAGGACCCAGATTGTTTGGGGGCAAGATGCTGACTCTGTAAACTGCTGAGAGAAGGCTGTAAAGCACTATGAAGTGGTATATAAGACTAAGTGCTATCGCCTATTGCTATTTTTGCTCCCTGAAATGGAAATCTTTGCAGCTGGGGGAAGTTACAAACCAACATTTTCAAAGCAAAATGAAAATATATGGAAAATATTTTTTTCCAGAGATATGGAAATGCCAGTGGTTTGATGTGGCATTCTCTTGATCAGTGAAAATTCTAGTCTCAGTGACTGATACAAATTTGATCTTGCATCATTATCCTGGGACACGTATATTTGCCTTCCTTTGGAATGAAAATTCTTGTCTTCTTTACAGGTGATTGATGGTTACTCCAGAGGTAGAAGGAAAACTGCCCTGAGCATATTTCTAGAATCTGAACTCTGCATTGCAAAAATCAAAACATACCACAAATAAGCCCTAAATCATCACCGTCAACAAACTTGCACATATGCTGTCATTTGGTTAATATTGCTACCATTGACCAACTCAACCCCACTGAATGCTGTCAAATTTCTCAAGAAGAACAGAGAACATTTTTTTCATCCTTTTTTTTTCAGCCAAACATGGCATCTGTGCATAGTAGATTGCCTCATTTTTCTCTTGCCTGTTGAACAAATTTGTAAATCAAATCTTGCCTGATTGTTTATTCCACCAACTCTTACTACAAGGTGTCCAACATATGAGGAAGATGGCAGGGTGGGAAAAATACTTCAGGACCCTGCTGTTGACTGTCACATTTGGCTTTTGTCTGTTGGGTGCAGGTAAGAATGAACCGGTCGGGATGGATGAGCTTCTCAGTGGGATGAAAGAGAACCATGTACTGTTCAGGGAAGAGGTTCTGTTGATGTCCTTCAAGATCAGAGGTCTCCAAACTTGGCAACTTTAAGACTTGTGGACTTCAACTCTCAGAATTCTCCAGCTATGCTGGCTGGAGAATTCTGGGAGCTGAAGTCCACTAGTTTTAAAGTTAGATAGATAGAATGATAGATAGATAGATAGATAGATAGATAGATAGATAGATAGATAGATAGATAGATAGATAGATAGATGATAGATATAATTCTTTATTGGCCAAGTTGCCAAGTTTGGGGACTCCTGTTCAAGATTTAGACTAGAAGGAAATGGACACAGGGAAAAATATTGGCTTTGTCCTGATTTTGAGCCCCACATTTCCTCTTTATGGGTCTACACAATGTAAATATTTAGCAGAAGCAGTTACATAAATAATCCCCATTAAACCCAGAAGGACAAAAGTGAGAAAACTGTGAACCTCAAGGATTGATGAAACTCCAGGGTAGCAAGCATAGCTCCAGTTATGTTTAAACTGTTTCTTGGTGGGGAGTAGTTTAGTAAGTAGTTTGTATGAATCAGCCACGTACTAGCCAGTAAGTAAGTGTCATTCAGTCTCTTAACTGTGCAACTCTAAAACAACAACAACAACAACAACAAAAATGACCCCACCACCAGTTAATTTTGTAATCAGCTTAAAGTATGTTGTTTCAGCATAGCCAGCTAGTTCTAATTATCTCCCTTTGAAATGAATGAGATATAAATTAACCAAAGTGAGTGATTGATTGATTTGAGAGGTGTTTCTCCTAATTAAGTTGGAAGGTCATGACAAACAATTATGAAATGCAATTTAAAAAAAAAACAGGTAATGGGAAATTCTCAATCATGCGATACAGGTGACAGGTTAAATTGAAATGGCTTTTGGTATGTAAAAATTCAAATTAAGAAAAAAAAAACCACACATACAAGATGCATTTCATGTTTACCTGAAGAAAAGCTTTGTGTGTTAGGCAGTGGCCAAAACACTTGACAGGTGGCTTTCAAAATGTTACTTTCAGATGCAGGAAACCACTTGTGAATAACGAAACTCAGTAACTTTATCATCTACCAGCTATGTTACAAGAATCTTATCAGACTGCTTGTCTTTCCCTGGGAATAACCAGATAAGGTTTCAGAGGTCTTGAGGGAAATCAGACTTATGTTGCTTGTTATGGCACAAGGATTCCAAGCTAGGCCCTCGCTTGACTCCTCCTTCCAGGTTGGCTGACAATTTCCCAACAGTTATTTCCATTTGCATATTGTTTTCCTTCTCTATAGTGAATGGCCTGCGGTGCTATCAGTGTGTGGGGATGTTCCATGAATGTGTCCAATCAGAGCAATTGTGTACACCAAGGGATCGTTCCTGCTTCTCATCTACCATCAAACTTTTCTGTAAGGAGATTCTCCCAGTTTTATGTACCTACTATGATACTTATTTACTTCAATTATATCCACCATTCCATTCAAAATGGACCGTTTTTGTCTATTTGCAAGAAGTACAGACTAGTGGCCCAATGCTTTCCACAGAGAGGGGATGGACCTAAAATTTGCTAGCAGTTAAGAAACAATTTTAAAAAAATATTAGAAAACAAACATAATGTCTCCCAGAGCTCTAAAACTGCCAAAAGTTGCTGTCTTGCAAGGAGTCGTGTCTGGAACACTTGTGGGTGATCTCAAGACCTCTCCTTGACCAAAGAGGTTTCAAAGAACCAGTCTAATCACTGGGTCTTCTGTCCACTGCTGGATTGCACGGAGACACCTTCAGTCTATCATTTTGTCTTTCAGAAGTCCTCACCCTGGCTTCTTCTGAATACTTCTCTGATGCAGAGTCTCCTCAAACTGATGGAAGTTGTATATTCCTTTTTTGGTCAAGCCCTGGAAACTGGCAAAACTTTAGTGCATTTTTCCTGAAGAGATGAAGAAGAGGGTGGCTTTTCTTGTCAACAGTGATTGCTTTTGGAGAAGGTTGGGCTTTTGAAAGCAAATTATTTAATGGATCCTTCTCCAAGAAAGCAAAATGGCTGGAGGATTCAGGACCTCTTATAGCCAGGGAGTCCCTCCAACATAATATGGCTGTTTCACCATCCCATGGGAGGGCTAGTCAGATATTATATAACCAAGGGATGGGGTACCTATAGCTTTCTACATGCATTTAATTTGAACCCTAATATTCTTAGTCACTAGCAGCAATGATTGATTGAATCTGAGAGCCAAACAACACCTGGAGAACTGCAGTTTCCCCAATCTGGTATCCTTCCCATATGTTGATTCCTAGAATTTTTAGCTCAACTTGGCCAATTTGGGAATATTTACAATATCTGAATTCTGAGTATGACAAACTCCTGCATCCATCACTGACCTTCTGGTCCCATTCTTTTCCAGATTCAAACAACTATACAGGAGTATTTTTGCTTCCAGGTAAGTTGGATGGCAATTATTCATATTTTTTTTGATCCAGAAAAACAAGTTTGAACCTGAACCAGGAAATTTTTAATTTTAAAAACACCAATCTGTATGCTGATTGATTGTGACTATTTAACCACGAGGCTGGAATCCCCTCTACACATGCTCACAAGCAACTTTCTTAATTTATTTCATATGAGAGGAAGATGGTCAAGAACCAAAAATAACCCCATTCAAGGACAAAAGAAAACAGACTGAATTTCTATGAAGCCACATAAAGCTTCAATGATTTGGTTAAATATGTATGAAAATAGTAATTGCTGTGCTTTATTTATAAGTAATAAATATCTGGAGAATAATAAAATTTAAAGAAAAGTAAATATATTTTGAGGCAGAAAAATCAAATTTAGTGGCATCAATCCTTCAGAAATTATATGTGGCTGACTTGAGCTCATCTTCTGCTATCTCTGACTGCCTTCAACCCTCATGTTCAGCTTGGATTTTTAGGATTATGGTTTGTTAATCAAATTATATTGGCCCAATTCACATAACTCTAAGCCTGTACCATGGAATGGCTTCAACTGATTTTCTTGGACTACTTAAGCCCATGTATTTCTAAACCCCAGATTTAGAAATCGCTGAATATGTGATGAAAGGCTGTTCAGGGGAAGGTGTATCCAATCGCACAGCTAACATCTATTCAGAAGACGATCATGAAGTACATAACACGTATTACTGTGACTCTAACCTCTGCAACATCCGATTCACAGGTGGTAAGTACAAAATTTAGAACATCAACCTGTTGAGCAAGTGAGAACTGTAAGAAACAATAAGAACCAATGTGATGTAATATTTAAGGTGTTGGACTAGGGAACCAATCCAATGCCCCTTCCAACTTTGCTATTCTATGATTATAGGACTTGGGTTATCTTAAATATGTGTCTACTCTCAGCCATGGAAACTCAGTAAGTGTTTTTGGGCCAATGTCTCAGCCCAATCTATCTCACAGTATTATTGTGGAGAAAAATGGGGGCAGGAGGAGAAGGTGTCCTCCCAGTTCCCAACTCTTTGAAGTAAAGAAGAGAACATAGAGTTACTGAAGCTTGGTTCTGCCTGATAGAAATACATTAAAGCTGGAGAGTTTTAGCTTTTCTGAATTTTTGGATACTTTGCTGGTTTGCAAAAAGCTTCCAAAACCAAATCAAAGGGCTGGTTCTATCCCGTAAAACTCTGCAGGCTGAAGTTCTAGGGTAGCTTAAAACAAACTTCTTGCAGATGAATTCCATTCATCTTATGTGATTCCCTAGGGAGGAGATGCTTAAAATTCTGGTCCTTCAAGAGGTGAAGAAAACATGGACTTGAAGGCGGATTTTCTCTATGGTATAGTTGTGGTGTCTTTTTTGAGATTCTCAGTCCTCCAGGTCATGGTTGTCCCAAAAGAGCTTTTTCAGAAGGCAACTGGACTTTCTTGATTTTCTTTGAAGATGTTTCACTTCTCATCCAAGAAGCTTCTTTAGCTGTGACTGGATGGTGGTCAGCTGGTCATTTGCATCCTTTTAGAGGGTCACTGAGGCCACTTGGAGATTTATCTATGCCCTCAGGGTCACTTGAGGAGTGCCAATGGGTGTGGAGCTTTCTTGACTTCAAAGAAAAATAAGAAAGTCCAGTTGCCTCCTGAAAAAGCCCTTTTGGGACTTAGTGGTGGTGGTTCACCAATTTTTAATAGAGATATGATGTTATGAACTGGAATGTGTATTTTTAGGCATATTGACAGGGTTTTTTCTTTGTATTTTTTGATACCATGTTTGATTTTTGATGTATGTAAAAGTCCTGAAATGTGGGGTAGGCACATTATATATACAAGTGCAATAATGAAAGAAATATATTTTTCAAGAACCAGTGGCCAGCGATATCCTTCCCTTCTATTTTCCCAGCTCCAGCCAGCTCTATTCAAGCAGCCAATGGCATGGAGTGCTACAGCTGTTTTGATCGTGGCACAGGAGACTGTGCTGAAGGAAATGCTACTCGGGTCAAATGTTTGGGAGATATGAATCAGTGCATGGATTTTACTGGTAAACTGAAATCTTTCTTGAATACATTTGGGAATGATGCTAAAGGGATTGCAGAACTGCTGAGTGCAGATACATGAAATATTGTATCTATGATCTTTCTACACATCTATTTGAAAGGTGAACACAGATTAGCAAGTAAGATTTTCCATGAGCTGGACGTGAATAAACTAGACAGCACAGTGCAATTCAGAAAAAGCTGAAGAAACAAAGGTTGGAGAAATAGCAGGAGAGGCAACGAGAGAGAGTTGTCTCTATAAAAGAGAGAGAGAGAGAAAGAGAGAGAGAGAAATGCACCACAGTCAAGAGAAGAGTACAAAGCAGCTTTCTCCTAGGACACCCCGAGTACCATCAATGTGGATTTCAACTCCTAAACTTTTCAGTAATGACTAGGCTAACTGGCAAATTCTGGAGATTCCAGAAGTCAAAGTCCACATTTCTGGAGGCTACTCAAATTGGGCAAGGCTGGCCTACAGAGTTGCCAAAATCTGAACTCTCCCTCTTGACAAGTTGTCATTTAATGACCCCGTAATCCCTTACCGGGTGGAGTTGGGGAAACTGAATGAAGCTGAGTGTTTACTGGCCAGATGCCCTTCCTGTCACCAATGTGGAGTTTTGTTCAGCAGATATACTCTCATTGTGCCCAGAGAGAGAAATATCTGCCTCTACCTAGGATTGAACTCACAGCCTCCTAATTCTGAGATGAGAGCTCCACCTCTAGGCTACCCTACTACTTGACTCTCTCTCTTGACATGAAATAAAGAAATTATGAATGGGGAACATGTAGGATTCAGGATCTTACTGAACCATAAATTCCAACTTTGCTAATTACCAGGCCAGCCCATCACTTCTGAGAGTTGTAACTCAGGAACATCCTCATCTCTGAATTAGACAATGTAGATATAGGATCCCCTGCTTACAGCCTGATGCATTGTGTTCCCTCATGTTCTTTGATTCCGAGTGATCAATGGTGCCTGGAAAATGACATATCGGACATGTGCCCTGGAAACGTTGTGCCGCCGGCAGTATATGCTGCCAGAACTCTCGGGCAGACTGGACATCAGCTGCTGTTCTACACCTCTCTGTAATGATGGGAGACCTGGCCTTAAAAGCATCTGCAGCCATTTCTCAGAACAAGGTAGCTTTCTTGTTATCCATCAGGAAAAGTACCGTGAGACATGAGTTGGTGTCAAGCAACGGGGAAATCAGGAAATTCAGGCAGTTCAAATGAGTATAAAGATTTACTCAATTCACTTTCTGAAATGGTGCTAAGGCTGTCAACTCGTAAATCATTGCTATGCCTGTTTCCGAGTTGCCATAAGAAGGAGGGGGGGAAAGGTCTGAGGGAGCAGTTCGGCAGATGAAGACCAGAAGCACATTCCTCACTTATCTTGCAGAGATTGTAGCCTAGGCTACTGGATCTTCTTCCCCAAAAATCCTTCATTGGAGAGTTAATTGATAATACCCAGCCTGTATTTCCTTGGAGAATCTGATTTATGACACACCCAGGGGGGTGGGGGAAAACAGGGTCATAGGAGATAGTAAATTACATATCTCAGGCTTCATATGAGTTAGTGCTGGGCATGTTGCTCCTAATAAATCTTTTGAATTTTGAAGCTTGTATGGAGGCTCATGATTTAATTAGGGCAATCATTGGAACCCTGACAAATGCCTCTACATCAGCACCCCCCAACCTTTTGGGCACCAGGGACCGGTTTCGCAGAGAGAAGTTTTTCCACAGACTGAGGAGTTTTGGTTTTGTGTGCTGCCTGCATCCCATGGATGGGTTTTTGTTTGTTTGTGTGGCCCAGTTTCTGGCATGCCACGGACTGCTGCTGGTTTATGGACTGGGGGTTGAGGACCTTTGCTGCACATGATAGATTGACTGATGGATGGATTGCTCTCCAGGAGTCAAGAAGAAGCCTGAGAATGGATTGGAATGTGCCAGTTGCTGTGATTTAGGCCAAAGTGAATGTGCCCATGGAAACTGGACTCATGTCAAGTGTGTTGGAGATCAGACCAAGTGTGTAAATGTCACAGGTGAGTTGTGTGAGCATATATGTAGGTGGGTAATGGGTTAAACTGGAGCTGAACCCACCCAAAGGGAAAAGTGGGATGCAAAATAACAGTATTTTCTCTATCTCTATCACTCTCTCTGTCTCTCTGTCTATCTCTGTCTCTATCTCTATTTATTTATTTATTGTTTATTTGTTTTTTGTCAAACATGTACAAGATAACAAGTATAGGTATGAAGATAAACATGAACAAAGGAAATAAATACAGATAAATGGGGACAGTAAAACAGGGACAGTAAGCACGCTGTATGGCCTCTTAGGAATGAGGTGAGCTCCATGGTAGACAGTTTGAGATCTCTGAAACTGCATCTGTATCTGTATCAATATCTGTCTATCTTATCTTTTAAAGAAGATATCAGGAATTAATATTTAGAATAAAAATGAAAAAGGGAAAAAGATAAGAAAAAAAGACAAAGCAAAAATTGCAGAAAGAAGAGAAAGAAAAATAAATAAATAAAGAAGTGACTTCTGATTTTTCTCAACAACAGTTATAAGTAAATTAACTTCTTTCCAGAGATGGTATTCAGTAGATTCTGACTGGTTCTGGAGAACTGGCAGCAGAAATTTTGAGCAGTTCAGAGAATTGGCAAATACCACCTCTGACTTGCTCTGCCAACCCCATCTATTCTCTGCCTCTGGAGTCCCAGCTGATCGGCTGGGTCTCCTTTGGTTGCCCTGCAGAGGAGAACGGAGCTGGAAAGCAGGTTAGCAGGCTGAGGAGGGAATGGACATTTTGCAGTATCCTTCTCCTGCCACGCCCACCAAGCCCACAGAACTGGTAGTAATTTTTTTTTTAATCCCACCATTGCTTCTTATTCTATGATTGGTATAATGTGTAAATACCAAATATTGCTCTTTGAACCAACCATAGCATCTCAATGGTCTTTAAAGGTAACTCTACTGGTGTGTCACAGTAATCTAGGGAGGTAGTAAGAAGGGTGTGAGTTACTATAGGAAGGTCTTTTCCCCTCCCCCAACATCCAGGTACGGTTTCAACTGGCTCACCAGCCAAAGTCACTGATGATCCACTAGTCCCTTCGCATTTTGCTCCCCACTCCTTCTCCTCTCCACCTTCTCACCTTTAGAACAGTTCCACCATTAGTGATTTCCTCTTGCAGTCACTTTCAGACATTTGGTGTTACAGCTGTATTTGTTTTCTCTAGAGAAAGGCCATACATTGATGCGTGGCTGTAGCTTGGAGAAGCTTTGTTGGGAGAAACCACAGTTGCTGGGCCTGGACCGAAATTCTTCTATCAACTGCTGCTCCAACTCTCTCTGCAACAGAAATATGGCCCCAACTGGAGATGCTGCCTTGGTCCTTTTGCTCCTGCTTTTCTGGCTCCTTTGATAAAAAGTCTGGAGTGTTCAAATTTCAAGGAAGCCAAAGAAAACTGGAAAACAGAGAGCCCAGTATCACAAGGACTGATGTACTATGGCCATCTACTGTCCCTCTTGCCTCACAGCATCCAACATGACAAGTGTTGCACATAAGGTGGTTTTAATTACTCCAGCCTCCATGACAATACTCTCTGTGATTCTCTCCATCATCTTTAAGTGGGAAGCTTGAAAGAAACAGGTTTAGCGTCCTACGCAAGAAAGAGGGTTAGGTTTATAAGCTAAGGTGAGGGTGGCATTGGGGCAGAAGTTACAGTCTTGAAATATTATCGGTCTCTCCCTGCCTTGCAGTTTCTTGAGGCTAACTCTTGCCAAAGGACCCTTTGCTTCCTTTCCTTCATGGGGTGAAAAAGGGGTGGTTTTCCTTGCCCTTTTAGCCTCAGCTGCAGGGTACCACACCGTGGGTATTAGTTAATTATGCAAGACTTTTAGGTTGGCTCTCATGCCAAAATGGAAATTGATGGTTTGCATAAACAAAAAATCTCTAGCCGGTATGATTTCCTTGTTGCTAGAGAGAGCCAATTTTCACCAGGAGGGTAAGAATCATCTCAAAACATAGCCACTGCAATGTCCCTTGTGCTATTGACTGTTTTCTGGAGGACATGGTCCTCCAGCGAGGGGAGTGGTGTGGTGACCTAGAGGTGGAGCTCTCATCTCACTATCAGGAAGCTGCAAGTTCGATCCTAGGTAGAGGCAGATATTTTTCTCTCTGGGTCCACACTGAGAATATATGTGCTGAACAAAACTCTGCACTGATGACAGGAAGAGCATCCGGCCATTAAAATACTCTGCTAGCTCCATTCAGTTGTCCAGACTCCACCCCATAAAGGATTATGGGGTCGTTAAATGATAATGACGATGATGGTCCTCCAGTGAGGAACAAGAGATTGCTCTCCCTGCCCTGCCTATGGACTTCAAGTTCATGGACTTTATGATCCTGCATCTTCATCCAGAATTGTCCAGTGGAGTTTCCTTCAGGCTTCAAAGACATCAAATGGGGGAAGGCTTTTCCAAAACTTTTTGTGCACACCGAGCTGATGGTGATTTTAGCCAACCTTGTTGCAAGGAATCAAATCACACTCCTTGCATTTTACTGCACAAATACCAATTGGATCTACCTCCTTTCATTCTACTAAGAAAACTAGAATCAAGGATTGCTATAAGCTGTCCAGAGTCACTTGGATAGCAAGATGGGCAGCGTATAAAACGTACTAAACAAAAATATATAAAGATGGGCCAATCAATGCAGAGCCATGGGATAATCTGTTCTTCAGCTTGTAGACGCTGACTAATGGTTGTGGGTTTTGCCTTTTTTCCTTCGGTGTAGAAATCTGCCAATGTCCTTGAATTCCTAGCCTGCAAAAGGATGTTCAGGAACCTTCAATATGAAGTATGCAGGGGAGACAAAGGATAATTCAAAAGACATGTTATTAAATTAAAGAAAACACAGTTTGCAGGGCTGTTGTGTTCTGAGGTGTGAGTCTTTCTGTAAAATGGCATTTTGGGGAATTCCATAGCTCTGGGACTTATGTAGGAAATCATTTTGGGAGAGACAAAGGCACTCACGAGCCCATCTCTGCCCAAGACTTTCCCCCCAATGCTCCAGATTTTGGAACTAGCATAAGAATATTGTATCCTAAGAAGTGTAATCTGAGTATCAAGAAATGCATGAGGTCCTCAAAAGTCTTGGATGGGGCTTTTAAGAGACAGTCAAAAGTTGTGGTTAGCTATGCTCCTTACCCTGACAGAAGGGAAAAATTAATAAACACATGACCAAGGAGTAATCGTATGAATTAATGTTAATGAAAGCCACATATAAATGAATTGAAACCATGTTTAATTTTGATTCTCTATTATTTTGAGAAGGGAAGTTCCTAGGATGCTGCAACTGAATGGGATTCTCATTCCAAAAGAAATTTCAGGTTCTTGTTTTGAGGAATGCAGGTATGGGAAGGAAAAAGGACTGTCCCTGGGAACAAAACAGTAACCTTTATGAGACACCCAAGCTCAGAGTGCACCAAGGACCCCTCGTTTCAACCCGAGCTACAAATATTCTCCTTTATTGCCAATTTCTATTTCAGTTAGGCACTAAATAACAGTTATGCCTGGTCTATTCAAATCCTATTTTGCTCCATTAGCTGAGTTCAGAGAACAAATTCAACCTGTTCCCCATTAATTTAGCCAAAGTTTCTGAATGTTGGTCTGACTGGTAGCACACAATCTGACTACAGATAAGGATAGCAGTTATATAGAAGTAAACTGGAAATAGTTGACCGATTAGGAGCAGGTAGCCAATCTTGGTAGAACATCACTGCTCTCTTGTGGTAAATGAAAGGAATTGTGAGAAGACAACCAACTGTTATTTTTCTTTCTTTCTTTCAATAGCGTTTTGACATCTACAAATATTATTATCTTATAAGTCCTAATATATTTAATATACATTCACCAATAACTGTTATCTCTATCTATAGATAGTTCTATCCTGTATACTTATATATTTTATATATCCACACATCATTTTCTTAAGGTCTCTTACAGTTAATCTCCTCTTCTTGTTTCCTATAACTGTTCTCTAACTATTCATACCATTTGTGCCAGATTGAATACTACTCAGAGTCCTCCTTCCATTTTCACACACACACACACACACATGCACACATACACACATACACACACACACACTATCCCCCTAGAAAGTATAGCAGATTGACTGGATTTTGGTCTTTGGCTTGCAGATATGACCTTAATTTTCTCAGGTGCCCCAGGATAATCTTTCTGGATGGAGCCGTCCATCCACATTCTCTGTGTCACTTGATTATATGGGATGGGGTGTTTCCCTTTGGCGCTGAACAGCAGGTGGAGGTGAAAAAGGCCTGCAGTTTAATCATCTGAAATCAGGAGCTGGCTTTTGCTAATGAAAAAATGTCTTTGATTGGGCCTTTCCGCAGGGCCAGCTTTCTCACTTGAGAACAGGTATATCAAAGTGTTAGCGTGGGAAAGTATTGTTCAAGAGGCAATTGATCTTTGCTCCAAGAAGTCGTGTGTGTGTGTGTGTGTGTGTGCGTATGCAGGGGCGCATGTGTGTAGCCTGGAGGAACTGCACAACGTAAGCGAATGAGGGATGCAATTTATAGCTTTGTCACTGGCAGCTAAACATCGTGGGATGTTTTGCTTGGATGTTTGTCCTTTCTATGTATATCCCAGTTTAGCTTAGCCAAACTCTGTTTTTCTATCACTGGTTTAAAAGGGCCTTTTAATGAGGTTCCAGTTTGAAAGATCTTTTCTTGGGAAGTGTCATAAAGAGAAATGTCATTCTGGTTTAGGCCACCTGGAATGTGAATTTAGGGCTGGGCTCATGTAGAAGAAAATCCTTTTTTAAACAAAAATTAACCATGGGAAAAGAAACTCAATGGCTTAATATTTAATTTTTAAAACAGTGACAGGAACTGCATTACATACAGAAATAAAGGTTCAACCTATATGTTTTGTGTGAATTTGATCTTTTGAAATGACCGATAGGGCTTGGTTCCCAGCCATAATTTTTCAGCTTTGTCTTTATTTTGTATTGCAGAGAAAGTTGAATGACGGTTATTAAAATGAATGAAAATGATTAAGGTTGTCTTATGATTTGAGCTGTGCCACTCAGGTGATAAAATTAGGCAGGTTGTAGATTGTAGATCTTGATTGAAATACTAAATTAGGCCCATTACATTTCTCCATGAATGTGAACATTGCGTTATAGAGGGGAAATATAGTATTCAACTTTTTTTTTTGGTTGCCACGATGTAAACAAGATGTTGAGACTCTAGAAAAGAGTGCAGAGAAGAGCAACAAAGATGATTAGGGGACTGGAAGCTGAAACAAATGAAGAACGGTTGCAGGAGCTGGGTATGTCTAGTTTGATGAAAAGAAGGACAAGGTGAGACATGATAGCAGCGTTCCAATATCTCAGGGGCTGCCACCAAGAAGAGGGAGTCAAGCTATTCTCCAAAGCCCCTGAGGGCAGGACAAGAAGCAATGGGTGGAAACTGATCAAGGAGAGAAGCATCCCAGAACTAAGGAGGAATTTCCTGACAGTGAGACCAATTAATCAGTGGAACATCTTGCCTCCAGAAGTTGTGAATGTTCCAACATTGGAAGTTTTTAAGAAGAGATTGGACAACCATCAGGTTTCCTGCCTGAGCAGGGGTTGGACTAGAAGACCTCCAAGGTACCTTCCAACTACAATTCTGTTCTGTTCTGTTCTGTTCTATTCCTATTCTATTCTATTCTATTCTATTCTATTCTACTCTACTCTACTCTATTCTATTTTTATTCCTCTTCCTCTTCCTCTTCCTATTCTTGTCCTGTCCTGTCCTTGTCCTGGTTGTCCTTGTTCTTGTCCTTGTTCCTATTCCTGTTCCTGTTCCTGTTCCTGTTTCTGTTCCCATTCCCATTCCCTATTCTATTCTATTCTATTCTATTCTATTCTATTCTATTCTACTCTACTCTACTCTACTCTACTCTACTCTATTCTGGGTCCAGAGGCCATGTGAGAACACAATTCATTTTGGTGCAACCTGCACAACTTCTGCACAAGAACAAGGCACACTTTCGAGAATAGTTGTTGGGTGTTGGTGAACACTGGCCTGTCACCCAAAATGTTGTGGTGTGTCCCCTTTGACAGGCATGTCATAAATTCGCCATCATTCTCCCAGGGTCTGGGCTCAGCTGTGTCCCTTTGAGTCCACCTCTCTTATGCTACAGCAAGAGATATTTAATTTCAGCAACTCTTGCCACTAATTCCCAAGGCACACACATTGCGTCTCTTGTGGAGAGGCTGCTATTGTGACTTAAGAGACCTCCTGTATTTTCTGGTCACACTGGATGATGGTGAGTGGATTTTGCAGAAGACTCAGCTTCAAGGCTTCAACCACAACCGTCCTGGTCAAGAACAACCTCAACTTTGATGGAAATCACTAAATAGACTGCGTGCTGGAGGAAGGAAGATCAAAGGTTCATCTAAGAAAATGGGGTTTCCCTACAGAAGATCCTCTGTATGAATTTGGAGAAGAGCAATCCATCTTGCACATGCTATGGTGCATACCATGTCCTTCAACATGTATGAAGACCTTATGCTGGTGAAAAAAAATACTCTTGTTAACATGGCTTGATAGTGGGCAAATATCATTTTGTTTTAATCCTATTTGGTTTACTTTACATGCTTTTCCTGGGTGTTACCATTTTATCATCTATTTTATTTGCTCAGTATTGAAGGTTACATGTCTGTCAATTGAACACAAATTAAGAAAGCTTCAAGGTATCCATGGAAGAGAGGAGGACACCTTGAAAGCCCGCAGACAGGTTTGCCTGGGGCATCCTAAAAGCCCAGAGTTGCCCAATCCAACCCTTTGTTCCTTGAGTAATCCTCTCTTGCTGTTGGCCAGAGATCTCATTCGCTAGAGAAGAACAAGAGAGAGCTTCTGGCTTGGCTTCCAGAAACCAGTGGAGCTCTCAAAAAACCACCATGCACTCTCTTGCTCTTTGTCTTTTGGTCCTGCTCCGGCATCCAGGTAAGTCCTTGGGACTGATAGAGGTTTATGGGATGATTTTCAACCATGGAGGGGGTGCTCCTGGCTCTTCCAGGTGCACTGCAGGAGTTTTGATTTCTCCTTTCCATTTCTGATTACTCCAGCTGGAGAACAAACTCTTGGAAACCTTCCTTTGAAGCTGAAGTGGCTTGATTGGCAACAATGAGCGATGTTAAAATCTTTGCCTTTGGATGCGAGTTCCCACTTCCTGCAAATTCTTCAGGCTCTCCCATCCCCTTTCATGCAGAGAAACCAATCAGGCTGGCTTTGTTTGAGCAGGTGGCAATCTTAATTGAGAAAGCTTTGCCTTTCTCCCTTTCCTGGTATTTGGATGCGGGTTTACAGAAGAAGGGAATAAAGAACAGATAAGGGGGTGATTCTTCTCAGTCAAACTATGCAGAAGAGGGTTGAACCATTGTTTGCTAGCAATCTTATATAAGGACATCATAATTGTTGGGGGGGGGGAGATGCCATCTTCTTCCTGGTCACCTGGAGGAGGAAGAACTGGGTCTATAAAACAGATAAGCCAGATAAACCATCATGAAATTGGCACTTTCTTCCTTCATTTTCCATTCTTCTATCCCAAGAGCTAATGGGCATCGCTAGTTGCAGACACCAAGTTATGCAAATCTTGTTAGCTGGTGTCATAAGGATCTCAGCTGAAGCAATAACTTTCTGTCCCAATTTGGGGAAGATTTCTTTGCTTCAAGGACTAGAGACCCATGATCTGAAAGAAAGATAAAATAACAATAAATTGTGATTATTTTACCGTGGGCACACTGGCACACATTAAAAATGAAATTTTGTTGCTTCCTCTCAAAAGAAAGTATATATCTACCCATACCGAACACACATATACACATGCTATATAGCAAAAGGAATAGCACTTACTTATATACCACAGTGCTCTGCAGCCCTCTCTAAGTGGCTTTACAGAGTCAGCATATTGACCCCAATAATCTGAGGCTTCATTTTACCGACCTCAGAAGGATGGAAGGCTGAGTCAACTGCTGGCAGTCAGCAGTCATCTCTCTCTCCCTCTCCCTCTCCCTCCCCGCTCCCCCTCCCTCTCTCGATAGATGATAGATAGGTCGATAGCTATAGTCGATAGCGCAGTGGTTAGAATGTGGTACTACAGGCTACTTCTGCTGACTGCTGGTTGCCTTCAATTTGGCAGTTCAAATCCCACCAGGCTCAAGGTTGACTCAGCCTTCCATCCTCCTGAGGTCAGTCAAATGAGGACCCAGATTGTTGGGGGCAAGAGGCTGACTCTATAAAACTGCTTAGAGAGAGCTGTAAAGCACTATAAAGCGGTATATAAGTGCTATTGCTATATAGAGATAGATGGATAATAAATATAGATAGACAGACAGACAGATAGATAATAGATAGATGATAGATAGATGACTTCTGACTGTATTAATCACTGCCAATTTTGAATACATAGTGGAAAGAGGAAACTTGAGAGTTCTCAAGGTCGATGCTATATGGAACAAAACTGTGACTGAATCTAGATGTTCTTTTTCGGATACCACAAAGCCCCCTCCCAAAAGGTAACAAGGAAAACAGGTTGTTAAGGGGATGTGTAAGGTCCCAGACAACACTCTGGGGCTTGCTCAAGCATAATTTATAAACTATGTCCTGGACAGAAGGAAGTGAACTATCAATAGAGAGACAGACTCTGTGCTTTCTCTGATGGCAATAGCAAATCAATCTTTCTCTTCTTCTGTCCTCTTTGGTAGACCTGATCCCATCAGGAAGTGCCTACAGAATGGCTAAAGATGATAGACAGGCAGCCCTGGATTAGCCATCAAGCAAAATAAGCATGTGCATAGAGAACCAAGAGAATGGGGCCAAAATAGAGTCTCCTTGACTTTGGTCAATTCTTTTTGTAACTGTCCTGATTTGCCGCCAGGTTGCTCAACTAAGTTCCTCCAATGAGGAAGAAGAGAAGTTTAATGTGCTTTAAGAGGTGTTTCTTTTGCATTTGCTTAAAGTCATTCATCTGAATGCTATGTGCAATTCTGTACTATCACAAATGGTCTAACCCAGCCAATAAGAAATATGAGATTCTTTGCAACTCTACCCAGCTGACCTTCTCTTCTGTTCTCGGTTTTTTTTTTTTGTTGCACCTGTTAATCCTTCTTAATCTTTCTAATCCTTAGCTCTCAGCCTTAAGGCTTAATGGTTCTGCAAGAGGTAAGGTGGGTTGAGTTGATTCTGCTCTAAAACAGGCAAGGAATTGGTGCATTTGTTCAGCCTGAGCATTGATCCCTAACTCATTTGGGTGGGTCCTTTTTCAGTCTTTCTTTTTTAATTATTGATTTTTCCCCCTAGCAAAGTTCATGAGTTTTTTAAAAATAGAACAATTAGGGGAAGTTCAACAGGGAACAATGATTTAATGGAATCAAGTCCACATGCTGTATTATGAAAAGTCTTGGTTGGACTACCAAATGCCATAAAATATTTCTGAAAATAATCTGTCTGTCTGTCTGTCTGTCTGTCTGTCTGTCTGTCTGTCTATCTATCTATCTATCTATCTATCTATCTATCTATCTATCTATCATCTATCACGTGTGTGTGTGTGTGTGTGTGTGTGTGTGTGTGTTTGTGTGTATTCCAGCATAACTCTGGAATGCCTCGAGCAATTTCAACCAAACTTGGTACACAGATGACTTACTCTGTGGAAACAAATATTGTGGGGGAAAGACACCCCTAACACCCCTCGGTGTATGTGTGTGTGTGCGCACACACTTTAAAATGGCTTCTACTGTGCAGCCCAGTAGACTTGCCATGGTAATGGCTTCACAGTACCGAACAAGGGGACTTCCTCTCAGCCCTCCAAGGAAACAACAGATGATTGACCAAGTGAAAGCAAACGCTACAAAAATGAAATACCAGCGTAGGCAAGAAACTCCCAAGGAAAGGAATAGAAGACTTGCGACGCTGTGTAAGAGACAGTACAACAGTGTGAGTCCTGACTATAGGATTTTCCTGTCCATTACAGGATTGGGATAAATAAATACCCAGGCAATGCTGGGTTATTGGCTAGTTTCAGATATAAGTCACTGGCATACGTTCTACAAGTGTTGAATTATTTAGCTTCTCCCATTTGCTCGTGATCTAAAACAGGAAAGCTTTGGGGACTGGGAAGATGTGACCTTCAAATTTGATATTTGATAGCCATCTAGGTTCACAACAAACTGCTGGAAATACACTGTTTTTTCAAGCTCTATTCAGGCTGGAGATTAGTAGGTACTGAAATGGTTCTGGTGCCAATCTCATCAAGATGATTTTAATCACTTTCTTTCAACATTTCTCTGTAGTTGATGCCATCTTCTGCTTCAACTGCACCAGCACAGAAGGTTATAACTGCAGCACAACTCAGCAGAAATGTTCATTTTTGGTCAACAGCTGTATCACCATTGCCAGGGATGAAGACACAGGTCGGTAACTATCTTTCAATCTGCCTCTAAAACAAATTAGGAAAAGAATGATCTTTTTTTCTTTTTCTATTATTTTTATTTCTATTTCTCTCTCTTTCATCTATGTCTGTCTAGCTATCATCTACCTACCTACTTATCTACCTATATCTCTCTATCATTCTATATCTATTTACATCTCTCTCTCATCTACCTACCTACTTACCTAGCTATCTCTCTCTATCATTCTATCTCTATCATTCTCTCTCTCTCTCTCTCTCATATCTATCTATCTATCTATCTATCTATCTATCTATCTATCTATCTATCTATCTATCTATCTATCTATCTATCATCTATCTGTCTATCTATCTCTTTGCCATACTCCAGAGGATAGATGCTGGTTTTGCATTTAGTGTTAGAGCATGTGCTGGGAGGTTTATTTGCACCAATTCTTCTCTGAGATTTGTAAGCTTTTAAATTGTGATCTTTCCCCTCATTGCTAGCTGAAATTCATTAGTTGATTTGGAATCAGAGACAGGATGTGGGACTTTCTGCACAAAAATTGTCACTGAATTAGGGTTGCCCATGCCGAGCTCAAAGACTCCATCTCGCCAGCAGGCATCGTTATGCCCATCATACATAGTCATTATGAATATAGACTCATAGGGTTGGAAGGGACCTTGGAGATCTTCTAGTCCCTAGATTTCATTGCTTTCAAAAAGATTTCAAAGCAAAGTGCTCAGGTTTGCCAAAATATAATTCAGATGAGTGTCAGAATGGAAAGCCCCACCCCCAATCTATTTACCAATCCACACTGACATACAGGTGGTCCTTGATTTATGACCTATCCTTTGGACAACTGTAGCAGAGGTGGTTTTCAGAAGGTTCTGGCCAGTTCTAAAGAACCAGTAATAGAAATTTTAAGTAGTTCAGAGAACCAGCAAATGCCACCTCTGACTGGCCCCTCCCCCATCTATTCTCCGCCTCCCAAGTCCCAGCTGATTGGCTGGGTCTTCTTTCATTGCCCTGTGCAGGAGAACGGAGCTGGAAAGCAGGTTAGTGGGGTGGGCAGGGAATGGGGATTTTGCAGTAACCTTCCCCCAGGAGTGGGGAGGGAATGGAAAGTTTACAGTATCCTTCCCCTGCCACGCTCACCAAGCCACGCCCACCAAGCCACACCCACCAAGCCACGCCCACTAAGCCACGCCCATCAAGCCATGCCCACTAAGCCATGCCCACAAAACCAGCAATATTTTTTTTTTAATCCCACCACTGAACTGTAGAGGAAAAGAAGGACAAACATTCCTATTTCAGGAACTGATCTGACTTTTCTAATTGATCTGACTTCCATCCCCAGGAACCCAGGACATAGAAAACCCAGTTTACGAGAAGAAGTGCAATTCTGATGATCGATTGTGCAACCAGTTTTATGGCTTGGTGGCAGGGGATTTCCGCATGCGGTGGAATTCCAGCTGTTGTCGTGCCGACCGCTGTAATACTGAGGAAATAACTGGTAAAAGAACTAGGATTGTTTTGATCAAAGATGCTAGTGTTGTAGTTAGCCAGCAGCAGGTGCGGATGGCTGAGGAGAGCGAGGACTCAGATGAGGGGCCAGGACCATTAGGGAATGGACTGTTGCCTTCAGGGATTGTGGGGGCTGGCAGGAGCGATGAGGAGGTTCCCAAGGAGCCTGTGCCAAGCGCGTGTGCATGCAGGATTGCTTGCAGGAGAGAGCAGTTACAGCAGCATAGGTGACTCGGGAGTAAGGCTGCAAGGTAATGGCCCCTCCTTCAAGAAGAAAAAAGCCAGCTGTGAAACGAATGTACTTTGCAGAAGGCAAAGACGTTTGAAACTCCAGCCTCGTGGACATTATAGTTAGTATTTGAAAACTGTTGTAAACTATTTCTTATCTGTGGGTTTTTGGCAGCTTTGAAGAACAACTTGGCAAGGCTCACTCTTGTCGGAGCTAATTAGTTGGAAGCAGCCTTTTATCTGTGAAGAAATAGAACTCATGAATGAAACCTTAAAAGATGGGGGCTGCTGCCTTTGTCTTGTGTTTGCTCTCTTGGAACCAGGTTTGGTCAGAACAGTTGGCCGGGTTGGATTAAACAGCTTGTGAACAATTATTTCCAAGCACATTTCCGTCAAAGGCAGCAATTTCCTCTGGCAAGCCCTTGAGGCATGGCTAATTCTTACTTATCCATTGTTATCCTTGTGGTGGCTCTGTGGAGATGAATTCCAAAGTCATCTGGATGACCAACAAAGTTCCTTCCCTGTTCCATGAATATCAGTAAACCCTTTAGAATGGAAAAAAAAAGCTGCAAAATGTGAGAAATGGTTCTTAATCTGAAGTACCAGGAGGTGGCACACGAGCTCTTGAAACAAAGGGAAGCTTTTCTACATCTGTAGAGTGTAGTTTTCACAGTTGCTACTGTATTTCTTGAGAAATGACACCCAGAAAAGGCTCATCTACATTGCAGTTTAGCAAAAGGTGGTTTTGAGCCTTCCCTCTTTTTACCCATTGAAGACAGGCAATACATTCCCATTCACACTACTAATACTATTACTAAATTTGCAGATGATACAACAGTGGTGGGACTTATCTCCAGGGAGGATGAGTCTGCCTACCGAGATGAGGTGAACTGTTTGCTTTCGTGGTGTGGAGACAATAACTTGGTCCTCAACACCAATAAGACCAAGGAGCTTATAGTGGACTATAGAAGGAACAGATCAGACACTCAGCCCTTGCTTATCATTGGAGACCGAGTGGAGCAAGTGGCCAGTTTTAAGTTACTGGGTGTTACCATAAAAGAGGACCTGACCTGGGGTGCCCACATTGCAGCCCTGGCCAATAGGGCCCAGCTTCTCAGGAAACAAACAACCAAATAGAAAACTGCTGGTGACCTTCTACTGCTGCACCATAGAGAGCATTTTAACTTACTGCATCTCTGTAGGGTTTGCCAATTGCACAATGGCAGATAGGAAAGCACTCCAGAGAGTTCACATCATTGCCCAGAGGATCATGGGTTGCCCTCTCCCCTCTTTGGAAGAGCTTTATAGCTCCCGCTGCCTTAAGAAAGTTCAAAACATCCTTAGAGATCCATCTCATCCTGGGAACCCTTTTTTTGAACTATTACCATCTGGCGGACGGTACAGGAGAATAAAAACATGGACAAATAGGCTGAAAAACAGCTTCTATCCCAGGACAGTATCTCTTTTGAATTCCACTGATAGTGCACTGTTGGTGTGGTATTGGGGGTTTTCAATTCAGTGTGTGGAGTATGAAGGATGTTTGTTTGTGTTCATTTTCATGGTCATGATGTGCACTGAAGATGGTGTTTGATCTTGTTGTACGAGGTACAATGACAATAAAGTAAACTAAACTAAACTAAACTATACACAATACAACAGCATACAGATGTGACATCTGCTCTCAAATTCAGTTCAAGAGCTTCTCCAAATTATCCATGGTCTCACATTGGGCATTATCCACAAACGGTTTGTCTAAGATGCCCAACTTGTTTTAAATACAAGCAAGTATTGGAAAGTAGTGAGTGGTATGGTGGCCTAGAGGCGGAGCTCTCACCTCCCAATCAGGAGGCTGTGAGTTCGATCCTAGGTAGAGGGAGATATTTTTCTCCCTGGGCACAATGAGAATATATCTGCATTGGCGACAGGAAGGGCATCCAGGCAGTAAACACTCAGCTCCATTCAATAGCCCTGACTCCATCCCACAAGGGATTATGGGATCATTAAAAGGAGATGGGAAGAGGGAAGTCCTTTTCTTCTTCTTCTAGTTAATTTCATTGAGATGTTGTTGGCGTTGGGAAGGAAATAATGGCAATGTAAATTTGGCAGACTTCAGTGCACTCATCCAATATGCTCAGGCAACATACATAACTGCCAATGACCTGAACCTATTTTTGCTTAGTCTAATCACTTGAGCAAAATCATCTCAATTTTTAGAGATTGTCAGAGATTCTTTTTTTGGGGTCTCTCCATCCATAGTTCAAAAAGCATCTCAGAATCGGAATGGAGTTCGTTGCAATTCATGCTTTGCCCATGGCACGGATTTCTGTCTTAACAAGACAGAGATGGCCTGCACAGGTCTCATGACACACTGCATCCACTTTGCCACCCGTGCAAAGAAAGGTAAGTAGATAGCTCCATTTTTTTTGTCCATTGGAATTCTACTGTCAATAGGTAGTCCTCAATTTACAACCATGTTTGGAACCAGAATTTCTGTTGTTGAGCAAGGCGGTTTTTAAATAAGTTGCATTCATCTTTTTTGCCATGATTCTTAAGAGAATCACTGCAGCTGCTTAGTAAATCACATGGTTATTAATCAGTTCCTGTTTCTCTTGTTGACTTTGCATGTCGGAAGCCAGTTGGGAAGGTCACAAATGGCAATCACATGACCCTGCAGCATTGCAATAGCTATAAATGCACATTGGTTGCCAAGCAGCCAAAATTTGATCATGTGACTGTGGGGATGCTGCAATGGTTATAAGTGTGAAGACCAGTCATAAGTCATTTTTTTCCAGAAGCATTGTAACTTCGCTCACTAAATGAATGGTTTTAAGTCCAGGACTAACTCCTGACTCAACCTTTGTTAAAATGAATTTGGAATAGAATAGAACAGAATACTTTATTGGCCAAGTGTGATTGGACACACAAGGAATTTGTCTTGGTGCAAATGTTCTTAGTGCACATAAAAGAAAAGATAGATTCATCTAGAGTCGAGAATCATAAGGTACAACACAATAATAGTCATAGGGTACAAATAAGCAATCAAATCATATTGGGAAACAGTCAATATAAATTATAAGGATACAAGTGATGAAGTTACAGTCATACAGTCACAAGTGGGAAGGGATGGGTGATAAGAAGGGATGAGAAGATTAATAGTAATAGTAGTTCAGGCTTTGTAATAGTTGAACAATTATTTGTTTAGCAGAGTGATGGCTTTTGGGAAAAAACTGTCCTTGTGTCTAGTTGTTCTGGTGTGCAGTACTCTATAGTGTCGTTTTGAGGGAAGGAGTTGAACCAGTTTATGTCCAGGATGTGAGGGGTCTGTAAATATTTTTACAGCCCTCTTTTTGACTCATGTAGTGTACAGGTCCTCGACTGAAGGCAGATTGGTAGTAATTGTTTTTTCTGCAGTCCTAATTACTCTCTGAAGTCTGTGTCTGTCTTGTTTGGTTGCAGAACCAAGCCAGACAATTACAGAAGTGCAGATGACAGACTCAGTGATTCTTCTGTAGAACTGGATCAGCAGCTCCTTGGGCAGCCATGCAACCATGTTGATAAATATAAGGAAGTGCAGCAGAATCAAAAGCTCTCTATTATTCTCAGAAGAATTCTAGAAGATAGCTCCATCCATTCAGCCTGACTAATCCTTTTCCCTCTCATTCTTCCAATATAGAAACCTTCAAGGACCAACAGGTTGCCTTCACAGGATGTGCTACCAAGAACCTGTGCGACATGGGAGCGGTGGCATTGTTTACTGCTGGCCGCAACGTGGAAGTCACAACCAATATGTGCAGTTTTGCACCAGGAATTGTTTCACGACACAGCTTGGTCTGGTCCTTTCTAGTGGGGCTGCTCATTCTTAACATTTGCTTCTGAGTTTTCCTACAAACTCCCAGCATTGCCCGTCTGGTCATCTTCTAAGTAGTCCCTCCCTACTTCTTCTTCTACTGTGTTGGTCTCAGAGGTGCTATTCAGCCAGTTCGCATCTACTTGGGTGAACTGGTAGCAAGAATTTGCTTGGGTCGCCGAACCAGTAGCAACATTTAGGTGGCCACGCCCCCAACCCGGTTACCCAGTTTCCGTTCACTCGCTTGCCCTGCCCACCCGATGCTCACTGCCCAGTTTAAAGGAGGAATGGTCTCCCACCCTAGCCATGCATTTTCAAGCAGCCACTTGAAAACACATGACTGTGGGTGGAGCAGTGGTCCGTTAACCTGCAAAACTATTCCAAGGCTGGATTCTTCATGGACACTAGAAGTATCGCTTCCCCTTGTGAGTAAAGTGCCTGGAGCAAGAGGGAATGAAGGCTGACAGAGGTGTGTGTGTGTGTGTGTGTGTGTGTGAGAGAGAGAGAGAGAGAGAGAGAGAGAGAGGAAGGAAGAGAATGAAAGAAAGAATAAGAAATAGGGCGAGAGAGTGTGTGTGGGTGTGGTTGTGAGAGAGACAGAAAAAAGAAAGGAGGGAGAGAAAGAACAGAATGAGACAAAGAATAGAAGAAAGAAAGAAAAAAGAAATAGGAAGGGAAAGAAGAGAGAGAGAGAGAAAACTCTATTACTTTTAATTGTTCCATTTTTATCATGGTGTTAGATATTTTAGCACTGTCCCTACACCTGGAGTGAAATTCTACTGCCTTTCTTTTGCCGCAGGGCTACGACATATTTTTTCAGGGTTTTACATGCATTCAATGTCTATAGTCCCCAGAGCATAAAATACATGTGTGTTTTAACTAGAGTTGAAAGGGAATGTTGGAGGTCCTTCTAGTTCCAAGCCCCTGCTCAGGCGAGGAAAACTGAGGAAAATGCCAGACTCTGAGTAGAGGTCCTGGAAAAGGTTGTCAGAATATAAAACTTAGAAGGGATTTTTGGGGAACCCTATACATTTCAGAGAAATGGCTGTCCAGTCTTTTAAAAATTTCCAGCAAGTAAATTTGAGCACCCAAACTTCTGGGGACATCAAGGTCCACTAGTTAAATTGTTCCTACTATCAGAAAAGTTTCCTCCTTAGTTTTAAAGGTTGCCCACTCTCTCTTTGTTCAGTTTCCTTCCATTGCTTCTTGTTTTGCCTCCTGGTGTAGCTTTGGAAAAATACAATTGTCCCCCTTTCTTTTGGTGGAACCCCTTAAAAGCCTGTTGCCTATCACAGCTCTTGAGTCAATTCATATGAGCCATTTCCTCCTTTCAGTGGTCCATGAAAGTACATCTATTAGGTAAGCAGATAATCAAAGTCAAAAAAAAGGTGAACAAAATTTTATAGACAATAGATAAGTTGAGGCTGGATGACAAGGAGGTGGCTGAAAGGAAGGGAGCCAGGTGAGGCCACGCCCTTGATGTGAGTGAAACCCATTGAGTTGGCCATGCCCACCCAGTCACATGACCGACGACAAGCCATGCCCACCGCAAGTCATGACTGCCAAGCCCACACTCACACAGGTCACACGACGCACCATGCCACACCACCAAATAAGGCCACGCCCACGAACCAGCAGTAAAAATTTTTTGAATTCCACCATGGTTGGTCCTGCTTTCATCTCCCCTCTCAGACAATGAAGTTGTCCTGAAGGTGCCTTTTCCAAGAGGCAACTGGATTTTTCTTTGTTTTTTTTCTTTTGCAGACGTTTTGCTTCTCATTGCCAAGAAAGCTTCTTCAGCTCTGACAGGATAGTGAGGGATGGAAGGTTATCCTGTCAGAGCTGAAAGAAAGCTTCTTTGGTCAGAGCTGAAGAAGCTTCTTGGATGAGAAGCAAAACGTCTTCAAAAGAAAAAATAAGAAAGTCCAGTTGCCTCCTGAAAAAACACTTTTGGGACAACCATGACCTGGATGGCTGAGAATTTTTACAGACTCTCAGACAAGTTGTTGTAACTTTGATTTACCAAAGAACTGAGAAAGGCTGGAAAACTCTTCTCTCTAGTAGTAGTTACCAGTGGCTAGACACCCACCTGAAACCTGAAGGAAGGTGTTGGACATGGAATCAAATTGCACACCCAGTTCCTCTTTCTTCAGTCTTGGTCAGTGGGAGAAGGTTCCTGCCCCGTGAAGGACAGATTGGCCAAGGGTGAGTAGAGGAAGCCAAGGGTGGTTTTATTGGATTTGAACATCGTCGGCAAGCTTTTCCTGTATTTAAGTATGAAATATAAATATTGGAGCAATTTGCGTATTTTGATACCTGCACCTTAGCCCCACTCATGTTTTACACTTTAGCCCTCAGCCAGCCACTCAAGAAATTCTACCCTCCTCTTTAGTGGATAAAAAATTGGAATTGGACCAGCTTTAACTCTTTACCTAGCTATGAGAAATAGAAGCTGTATTTGCACACAACATGGTCATTCAATTTGCTTTGTTTGCACAACTGCAATATTGGCCAATCAAATAGAATCATGCAATATGGTAGGCCACCAAGTCATATTATCCAATGTTGAAACTAACCAACAGATGACATAGTTAAACCTCCTACGTGAAAACATCCACCGGATCTCCTCCTCCTCCTCCCCCCCCCACCTTGACCCAGAGTTATTCCTTGCAGCTTTTGTTCTCTTCTTTTTCTGTAGGGCAACCAACAAAGCTAGTTTCCCTGCCCTGTGGTGCATCATATTTTGCTTAGAGCCCAGATACCTAGTGGGTCTCACTGGTTCAGAGTTTCTCAACCTTCGCGTCTTTAAGAGATTCTCTTAAGGCAACTTTAAGTGTTGTTAAACAGCAACTTCAAGTGTTTTTCAACCTCAGCATGCCAGCTGGGGAGCTGTGGGAGTTGGTCCACACATTCTAAAGTTGTGGAGGCTGAGAAATGTTGCACTAGGACGAGGGGTGTCAAACTCGATTTCACAGAGGGCCACATCAGGGTTGTGTTTGACATCAGAGGAGGCTAGGGTGGGCATGGCCAGAGTGAGTGTGGCCAGGTCAACGTTATTTGTGCCGGGGAGCCTGCGGTGGCCCGAAAGCTCTGCCAGAAAAAACGGGCTCCCGAGTTCTGTTTTCGGCTACAACGGCCTCCTGCAACCCTCTGCCAGCAATAGAGTCCCATTTTCACTGCCAGGCTGGTCCTTCATTGTTTCTTGGGTGACTCCACATGCCAGATCTAAACACCTGACCTGCGGTCCTTGAGTTTGATACTCCTGCACTAGATGGTAGCCCCTGTCTATTCTTGGTGATGTTGGGACAGGACTAGCTGTGGAAAACTATTGCAGAATTCCAGAGGTGATGTTTAGGCTAGGACCTAGCCACCTTTAAATACCAATTATACAAATGAGAATGCTGATTTAAATTTGTAACTGACCTGATTAAGCCTGTTGTGTGAATGCAGCCACTGGACATTTCAAAGGAGAAGGGACAGAGGAAGAAGATGGTGTCAAAGGAAACTCAGTAATGATTGCCCCTAAGTCTCACCCCACCTCACCCCTCTTTTTTGTGGTTGTAAGAAAATAAGCTTTAAAAGGTTTTGCCACTGCTGTTCAGGCAATTTTTATTCACTTCTGCCTTCCTTTCAATATTTATTTTGTTCAATTATTTTATACTGCTTTTAGAACACCTCAAAGATGTTTACAAAAATAGAAAAAACAGCAATAAAAAATAATTTGCAACAGTGGTCTCTGTGACATTTCCTCTTCTGCATTTTTAGCCAATCGAGCTGATGATTCTTGACTTGGGGTTGATTATTGCTCTTGGATCAGTGCAAAATAGGATATGAAGATGCTGGGCTTGTCAACTGAAAGGCTGGCAGTTCGAGACCTGAGTGCCACAGGACGGGGTGAGATCCTGTTTGTGCCTCAGCTCCTTGCTGACTTAGCAGTTTGAAAAATGCAAATGCAAGTAGATAAACAGGTACCACTTTGGTGGGCAGGTAACAGCGTTCTTTGTGCCTCAGTGTAGATTCATGTCTGCCACATGATCATGGAAGTATCTTCGGACAACGCTGGCTCCCTTGGCTAGGAGATGGAGATGAACATTTGCCCCTCGAGTTGGAGAACAACTGGACAGAAATCTTTTCCTTTTTCCTTTAAGATCCAGTGCCTGAAGGGTTTTTCCTTTTTCTCCTTTGATGCTTTCGAGTCAAGTGATAAAAATCACTAAATAACAATTAGAGATCTGCTTTCTTGCTTCTAAGGAGATGCCTCACCACTTGCAATTTGGAGGCATACAGACAAACAAATATTTTCCTTCCTTCTAAAGAAGGGGAGTGTTGGAAAAGCAGTTGGCACTTCTTAAGACGATTACAAAGTCCTTCTGGTTCCTGTTTCTGGAAAACAGGAGGGATTGTTTAACAGTGGTTACAGCGAGAACAATTAACCAGTGGAAATGTTTGTCTTCAGGCATTGTGGGTGCTCCATCACTAGAGGCCTTTTAAGAAGAGACTAGACAGCCACTTGTGTGGAATAGTATAGGGTCTCCCACTTGAAATAGAGGGTTGGACTAGGAACAGTGGTCTCAACCAGTGGGCGCAGGGACCACTGGTGTCCGCAAGAAAAATTTTGGTGGTTCTCAGAGAAATGTCCCCCCCAAAGCAATTAATCCCAGGCTGTGCAGGAACATAAGGCTGTGCCACCCACATGGCCATGGGAATACAAGGCTTGCATAGCTTGCATTGCAACCAACATGAGTACGTGAGGGGTGGGGGGAAAAGGGCAGATGGGGGGAATTGCCATGCGCCCACACGCCTGACCACCAGGCTGCTTCTTTCTGCTTCTTTCTTCTTCTCTGCTTTGGCTGCTGCAAGGAAAGCAGCAAAAGTCTTCCTTTCTCTCCCCCAAACTTCACCAGAAATGAGCCTTTGGAAGCCTGCAAGGCATCCTGCTCCAAGAGCTGCACCGGTGCAACAAGTCTCACAAAAACTATTCTGGTGGAGTTTGGGGGAGAGAAAGAAAGACTTCTGCTGCTTCTGCTGCTTTCCTTGCATGAAGCCAAAATTCTCTCTCTCTCTCTCTCCTTGAGAATGGAACTGGAGATGGTATCCTGCGATCCCAAATAAAGAATGATTGATCGGTAGGAAAATGGGGTGGGGAATTTTCCTGAAGATTTTTTTGGGGATTTTCCAAAAAAAGATTTAAAATTATGAGTTTAGTGGTCCCTGAGGTCCAAATGATTGGCGACCCCTGGAGTAGAAAACTTCCAAGGTCCCTTCTGTTATTCTGAATGTTTACATTCCTGTGTAGATAATGTTTCTGAGCAACTTTAACATGGCATACCTATTTCCAGAATCAAAGTCTAGCTGGGGAATTCTGAGAGTTGAAGTTTTCACATGTTGAAGTTGCTGAGAAACACAAGCTTATCCTTACTCTTTTAACTTGCTTTAATTGTTTTATGAGTTTTTGCATTACACAAATTGCTACCTCCAACAGATTTTTAATGTAAAGAGAAATTAAAATGGACATCTAACATCAAAAACATCATCAAAAAAGCACAACAAAGAATGTTTGTTCTGTGCCAACTCAGAAAGTTCAAACTGCCCAAAGAGCTGCTGATTCAGTTCTACAGAGGAATTATTGAGTGTCATCTGCACTTCTATAGATGTCTGGTTTGGCTCTGCAACCAAACAAGACAGACATAGACATCAATGGATAATTAGAACTGCAGAAAAAAACAGTTGCTACCAACCTGCCTTCCGTTGAGGACCTGTATCCTGCACGAGTCAAAAAGAGGGCTGTGAAAATATCTACAGACCCCTCATATCCTGGACATAAATTGTTTCAACTCCTACCTTCAAAACAATGCTATAGGGCACTGCACATCAGAACAATTAGACACAAGGACAGTTTTCCCCAAATGCCATCACTCTGCTAAATGACTAATTCCCACAACACTGTCAAACTATTTACGAAGACTGTATTACTATTATTCTTGTCATTCTTCCTAGTATCTATCTCTTACTTTTATGACTATAACTATATTGCTTATATCTTTACAGTTTGCTTTATTTGTTTTCTGGTATGATTTCATTGCTTATTAGTAACCTATGACATTGCTTATTAGTAACCTATGACTAAGTGTTGTATCTTATGATTCTTGACAAACGTATTTTTATTTTTCCTTTTATGTACACTGAGAGCATATGCACCAAAGACAAATTTCTTGTATGTCCAATCACATTTGGCCAAATAAAGCTAAGCTGTTCTGTTCTATTCTGTTCCGTTCCACTCCACTCCACTCCATTCCATTCCATTCTATTCAGAGAATGAAAGGTATATAAATTATTTCAGTAAGCATACCAGATTACCCAAGGTAAATACTTTTATCCCCCTCTTGACTCCCACAGGTTGATCTCTGGGAGGTCTTTCAAAGGAAAGTTCCTTGAGATTATAGAATGGATGTTATGAGAGACAACTTCCATCCTAGAAACTGGGAGATTGTGAATTCTAGTCCTGCCTTCGGCATGAAAGCTGACTGGGTGACTTTGGGCCAGTCCCTCTCTCTCAGTCCACCTCACATAGTGGTTGTTGTGAGGAAAATAGGAGGAGAAAGAAGTATTATATATTTACAAAAATACTACAGATGAGGCAAAAAGCTATTAAAATAAATAACTCCTGCAACTTGTCCAACCACATGAATAATTACACAAGACTCAATTATTTGCATTCTTAGTTTATTTTGATTATAGCTTCATGACCATTGAAAGTTAAGAAAGAACCTCAGAGTGAGCTAGAATATCAAAGCGTAGCAGTTGAAACCCATCACCAACTCAAATCACCAACTTTAATCTCGAATTTGAGTATCTTTGATCTCAAATTCGTACTGCTCTTTGGATGGAGCCCTTAATTCCATCAGTACCCAAATGTTTTTGAAAAGCCATTCCATCCTTCCAGTGTTGGAGGATCCCAGCACTCTAGTTTTTCAATATTGAAATGAAGTAATCCATTCCCTTGTTCTGATTTTCCTACTGTGTAGGCACAGGCTTTCTTGGTTGTACATCCCTGGGCAGACACGTTTGAATGGTATATTGATACTGGGGAAGAAAAGGGGGAGAAGGAAGCATTTAGAAAACCTTTCTTAGTCCCCCCCCCTTTCACTTTTAATGGTGTAGGACTGAGATATATTAGTGAACGTAATGTATCTGTCCGGTCATCTAGACAAGGCCTATTGAGCCTTCCCGTTCCTTGTGAGGTAAATAAGGAGTGAATGAGATGTACTGGTAGCATCCCACCCTTGCCACCACTGCCGTGGAAAGACACTTTTGAAAAACAGAGGTATCAGCTTCTCCCCCAAATTATCAGCAGGCCTGAGGAGAGCGGGGTGCAGCCGGCACATTGTTCCAGGGCTCATGGAGCTCAAAGGGGGGGCCATGAAGGGGAAATTTTGAAAAAACTTTTACAAAACCAAATTTTTAAAAAGAAAAAGAATATTGGATATATACTTCATACTCTATACTTTGTGTGTACAGCAAAACCGCATGACAGCCTTGTTTGACGTAACCTTTATGAATCTGAAACTCAGTGAACAGTTATTTATGTAATTTTTTAAATTTTAATTTCATTTCTATGGGACGCCCCTCCGCAGGAGAGAAACTGCGCTCCTGGCCTGCCCTGTGGTTGCGCCACTCTGCCCCACCGCCCCGCTGCCTCTATGGCATGCCGCTCTCTGTGGGAGAGGAGTGGTGCTCCCAGCCTGCCCCTTGTGTGCACTTTGCCCCACCCATGGCCTCACTAGCGCCATGAAGAGGCCAGCTGAGGAGGCTGCCATGCCGCCACCCTCAGGTGGGTGCTCCAGGCTGTGGGGGTGCCCTCTTGTGAGGGAGCCCATATTAGTCTTGTTCCAACACTTAATAATCCTCTCGGTGGCCCTGATTATTGGTATCGGTAATGTAGGCAAGATGAGGCAATACCATAAGTATGCAAATGATGCATATACTGTTGAAATTGGACATTTGCCAATTTCAAATATTTGCAGTCAGTGCCCTAAGCTTTCCTTAACTATGGTATTCTTATATAGGTTTTGGAATATTTACAAATATTGCAGCAATGCGAGAGTTAGTTTGAGTGAAGAGGGTTTGGGCCAGGATCTGAAATCAGATGAAATCCCACAACCTCGTAGCTAGAACAGAAAACAGAATTACTTTACTGATTTATCTGTTGTTCATTTAGTGGAAAACAATGGGCCATTTGCTACAAATTTGATTTTTTCAGAAAAAAGAAAAAAAGGTAGAAAGTCATTATGGCAAGATAATTAGAGATTAGAGCGAAGGGTTTTAGAATAAATAACAGATAATCAGAGTTGGAAAGGACCTTGTAGGTCATCTAGTCCAACCCTCTGCAATGTGAGGTGGTCGTATTGATGGATGCTGGACTTATAATTTCCTGTTGATTATTTTTTATGGCTTTTAATTTGGGTTTTAGTAGTGTGACGCATTCTGTTGCTTTTGTGATTTTTGTTTTGTTTTGTAATGTTTTAATTGAGCTTCCCATTGCGAATGTGAAATAGGGAACTATGCAATTTGAATGGATGGATGAATGGATGGGTGAGTGAATGGATAAGTGAATAAATGAATCAATGAATGAATATGTAAAGTACATCAATGATTACTCAGGTATGAGTGACATAAGGCAGGAGATCAAGTGCTTCAAATATTGTTCCTTAAATAGTTCATTGAATACCCATTAAGACGTAAAACACTGAGGTCTTTGGAGAGCCATTTATTTTCATTATGTTTCAATAACAATCACATTCCAAATGAAATTGCACCCTTTGCACATGATCTAACATAATAGTTAAATGCTTGAATCTTCATTTCTAGCATTAAAAAAATTCAAGAATATTTGATCCCCAGTTTTCAGTATTCTCATGTTTTTAAAAATTATGGCATACATCAGAAAGAAGGTTTGTTCTATCCTAGCCATTGTTCACTGTTGTTCATTGTGTTCATTGTGTTCATTCATATGTTCATTGTTCATTATTCCAACTCTGGATACTTTCATGGCAGCTTTGCAGTTAATCACTGATGCATTTACATGAAACAAACCACAGCCGACAGTCAGCAGAAGTAGTCTGCAGTACGGCACTTTAACCACTTCGCCACCGAGGCTCATCATGCATTTCCTTCCAGAGAGAATTGTCTTACGCTGGAGTGGCATGGGATTTTGAGGCACAGGGCACAACTTTTATCTGTCACTCCTTCTATCCAATCAGGATAACAAAACGAGAAAGAAACCAAACAAACAAAGAAGAAAATATGAATATTGCAATGCAGTCTACATGGGGCTGCCCCTGAAAAGGACCTGGAAGCTTCAGTTGCTACAAAATAAATGCAGCCGCCCACATGGTTTTGTGCAGACCTACCATCACCTCTCCTGCAGGAAGTGTATTGGTTGCCAATTTGCTTCCACTGCAATTCAAGGTGCTGGTTGTCACCTTTAAAGCTCTGCATGGTTTGGGATCAGGTAAATCTGATGGGACCGTCTCTTGCCCATCAGAGCAGGGAGGCAAGGAATGTTGCAGGTCCCATCCCCGAAGGAGATACATCTGGCAGGACCAAGAAGAAGGGCCTTGTCCGTGGTGGCTCCCTCTCTCTGGAACATCATCCCCCACCCAGAGATTAGATTGGCCCCCACACTCACACTCTTTCGGAAGGCCCTGAAGATGTAGTTCTGTCAGCGGGCCTGGGGAACCCAGAGAGGAATGGAGCCCATAAAGTGGTTAGTGTGAACATGTGTTGTCACCAGGGTGGGGTGGGGTGTGTGTGAGGGTTATTATTTTATTAATTTTCTTTTTAAAAATTATTATTTTATTTCTTTTATATGATGTTTTTATATTTTTGCAAGCCACCTTGAGTTGTCATGTGTGAGTAGGCAGCAATATAAATTTTCTAAATATAGAAAGAAAATAAAAACAGATCTCACTTGCACCTAGAATACTCACCTGCACGTAGGTTAACGGACAAATTGATACACTGGTTCTCATTTCCAAGGCAGAGCACTGGCTGGGCACCTTCACAAGAATCTGCGTTATCCTCAAAGCAGCCTGGACATTGTAACCCATTGGGTAGAATCTCATGACGTCAAGGCACTGAAGAAACCAACCATTCAGTTAGCAAATGGTTTCTCACCACTATCCCTTCAATGTCTCTTCAGTGCCTCTTTGGTGCCCCTCCCTAACCTGATATTATCAACAGCAATAGTGCTTCGGCTTATATATCGCTTCACAGTGCTTTCCAGCCCTCTCTAAGTGGTTTTACAGCCTATTACACCCAACAATCTGGGTCCTCATTTTACCCACCTCAGAAGGGCAGAAGGCTGAATCAACCTTGAGCCAGTCAGGATTGAACTGCTGACAGTGGGCAGAATTAACCTGCAATGTTGCATTCTAATCATTGTGTAATCATTGTGTGCCATGGAAGGGAGGGAGGGCGGAAGGAAGGAAGGCAGGAAGGCAAAAAGGAAGAGCAATAGTATTTAGTCTTATATACTGCTTCACAATGCTTTACAACTCTCTCTAAGCAGTTCACAGAGTCAAGCTATTGCCACCAACAATCTGGGTCCCCATTTGACCGACCTTGGAAGGATGGAAGGCTGAGTCAACCTTGAGCCTGGTGAGATTCGAACTCCCAAACTAGTGGCAACCGACAGTCAGCAGAAGTAGCCTGCAGGAGTGCATTCTAACCACTGTGCCACCACTGCGTCCATTCCCAGTTCCTTTAGCTAGTGACCCCTGCATTATTAACTACAGTTTATTTCTGTCAAATTTGGTGTAGTCCTTTGACATCTTTAAGTTTCATTCTCCCTAAGACCGAGGGCAAAGATCACTCCAGCTTGGTGGAAAATCTCTAGACACTATTAAAGATGAAATTTAAAGATTTTCAGAACATAACTCAATTGGTTATCCCTGCCCCTTACAGGCTACTATATCGTTTGACATATTGGTTCAAGATAATATAACTTGATAACTGCTGTTTTTCAGAAGTCTAAAGCTATGCTTTACCTAATGAGTAGTGTCTGCTCTCTTGAATGTGTTTGTTTTTGTTTTTAAATGGAAGGTTGCATTCGAGCACAGAAACTTACTATGCATGGTTGGTGCATTACAGTTGTCTGCCTGGCAACAGGACATATATCCCTGTTGGTATCCGCCATCCACCGTATCCGCCATCCACCGTAATAACCTTGAAAGCATTCCTTGCTTTTTGAGCATCTCTTCAAAGTCACAGTAATTGGAGGATTAGCTGTGAAAAAGAAATCATGCTAGAAACTAGCAATTCAAACAAATGAGGAAATAAATAATTTTGCCTCCTTAGATTTAATGTTGGAATACCCTTGTTGGCCAATTGGGAGGATGATACTGTTTTTGAAGGCCTAGCGGTGAAAACTGAGGTCTAGAATAATAGCATCCAATACTCGAAATCATCCCAACCCCTCCCTAGTGGTACCCACTTGCCATATTTGGATGATCTCAAATGTCACTGGATGAACATGGCTCTTTTGCTAGAAACATGTGATTGCTTACTGAAAGTAGAACGAAACATGGTCAAAAGACAAGTATCTTCCTCTCCCTTGCATTCCATCATCTTCATATCTTCATTTCTACATTCTCCTCCAGAGGCAAAACAGGATTGGCATTTTAAAGGTGTCACTGCAAACAGAAGAAGATGAAAGAAGGTAAAATACCTGTTACCAATTACCCATCATCATCATCTTTTAATGACCCCATAATTCCTTGAGGGGTGGAATCTGGGCAACTGAACGGAGCTAGATGAGTGTTTAATGGCTGGATGCCCCTCCTGTCACCAATGCAGAGTTTTGTTCAGCAGATATAGTCTCAGTGTGCCCAGAGAGAGAAATATCTGCCTCTACCTAGGATTGATTCTGTCTTTTATAACTACTGGCTGAATGTATAAAGACAGACAACTCTACAAAGGCATCCATACAAAGTTTCTTTATTGGGTCACCAGGCATCCTCAAATATAACTCATGAGATTCATCTCAATGTCCAAATCTTTGCATAGCTGGCTTCATAGTGTAAAACAATAGTGATCTTTTCATCCAATAACAAAGGAACAAGGGGGTGAGGCACCAGCATGCTGCTGGGATCCAGGCAAGAGTGAAGGAACCTCCCCCAACCCAACCAAGAATCAATTCAGTGATCAATCAGGATTACAGTGTGACCACATGACATGGACTATATTTCCCAGGATGCCTTTGTAGAGTTGTCAGTCTGTCTTGATACATTCAGCCAGTAATTGTAAAAGACAAAACAATTGAACTCACAGCCTCCTGATTGTGAGACAAGAGTTCTATCTCTAGGCCACCACACCATTCCTTACCAATTACGTATGCCTTGCCATATATGCAAATTATGGATAACAAATATTATTTTACTTTTAAAGTTCACATTTAGTGGCAAAAGCCAAAATACTGGGCTTCAATATTATTTCTTCAGTATGGAATGGCATCTAATGAGAGAGCTCAAAACAATGAAAATCATGGTCATGGCATGGCTATCAAGGCCTTTCCTCTTTTGTCAAAGTGGTGACATTGCGTGTGTATAGAAAGGGTGGGGTTAGATCACATTGTTGAGTCCGAATCTTGACTAGTTTGATAGCTGTCCAGTATATTGGGATAAAAGCTGTAGGAAGAAGCTAGGATTATGAAGAGTGATACCAGAACTTAGTTCTAACTTCTGGATAAAGAAGGTGAACCCAGGATTCACGGAACTGAATGACAGCCAGAGATGATTACCTATTTAGAGCAATCCTGATTCAGGGAAAGTTGGCTAGAAAGCACACGAAATCCAATTCTGAGATTTACTAGAAAGCAGAAAGTTTTAAACCTTGCAGAAAAGGAACCTGAAGACTTCTAAATGAAGAGGAAATGTTTTCAGAAGTAACCATCTCATGGAAGTTAGTCATCCTTTTTCTAAATATTCTCAAACCATATCAGCAGCATATTTCAATGAGGAAACAGAGGTATTAATAGTGACAAATGGCCTTGACAAGTCACCAGTTTCTTCTCTGTCCTATTATTCCTGCTTTAGTCCCCCCTTTCCGCAACTTTCTATTGTCCCTGAGATAAAGACATACTTACCGGTTGTGAAGATGGAAGACAGGAGAACTGAAGACAAGAGGAGAACAAGGCTTCTGGTGGCCATTGTGTCTGTGGAATGAGTCTCTTCTTCATCTCAGAGCTGACTGCTGAACCTGTTGGGTTTTATAGTTACCGGCGTTTGGCTGCCCTGAAAGAAGGATTTCTCACAGCAATATATCTTGGTCAAGAAGTGTTTGGCAAGGGGTAACAGAATATGTAGGAGAATATGTAGGAGGGTGAACTACCCTGGTTTTTGGTTTGCAGGAGCCAAGTGCTGAATAGCCTTAGGTGAGTTACTTTCCACAGTTTCCACATCTTTCAGAATGCACAATTAAACTGATTTGTGTTTCTGGGAACGCGGGGTAGGATGAATATGGAGATATTGTAGGCAGCTGCCAGAATAGAAGTGGTAGATGAGGCTTACATCCAAGAATTACTGACTGGATAAGAGGTTCTTTTCAAAGACCATATTCCTATCTCCATGATTGCTGAATCTTCCCTATCCAGGGAGCAATTATTATATCTACCACTAGAAGCTGAAGGACTACCTGCAAGGTGCTGTGTCAAACAATATCAGGATGGACACCATCACCGCATATTAGTAGCTGGGGGTGGGCTTCAAAAAATGTTAGTAATGCGGTCTCTGCCCGGTTGCTGGGTGGGCATGGGCATGATGGGTGTGGCCTAGTTGGCCTCCTGCACCACAGCAGGTGTGTGTGTGTGTTTTTGCCCTTCCTGGTCTCCGGAGGGTTTCCTCGAGCCTCCGGGAGGGCAAAAATGGCCTCCCCGGGCTCCAGAAGCTCTTGGGAAGCTGGAAATGTGCCCATTTCTGGCCTTCCTGAACTTCTGGGAAGCCTGTTTTTTTGCACTCCCTGAGTCTCCACACGCATCCTGCACTTATCTGCATCCAAAATGGGCTGCGTTAAGGTATTTGCAAGGTAAATAACAGGTAACATAACATAACATAACAGGTAAACAACAATATATAATTATATATACCATTTATATATAATTGTTGTAGATAAACTACTGTTAAAAGTCTAAGTCTCTGTGTGCTGTGTTTTGCTCCTGGGTTATCTCATAATGGCAGTCATGCTGCAAACGCTCTGACAGACACCCCTCCCATACAGCAATTAGTGAGGCAGGCAGTGGGTGGCCATTCTGATGACAGGTCCCATCCGCCACATCTGAGCGGTGACAATCAAGGAATCAATGCTAGTGAACTTCATCTGATCCAAGATTGGAGGCATAACCTTGCCAACAAATATCATAGACAGAACAGAGAATGCACTGTGAAATTTCTCTGTTTGTTTGATGTCCAGAGTCCAGGACTCCTATCCCTTTAGGAGAGAAGAGATAACCACCGATCCGTAGACTTTCATCTTTATGGAGATATGGATGTTGTGTTGATTGAGCACTCTAATACACAAATACCCCAGCACATGGTTGAACTTGCTGACTATGGAGTCAATTTCTTTGTCCAAAACCCCATCATGATGTTTCCAAAGTATTTGAAGCTGTTGACATGGGTGTCATCAACAGTAATTTTTGGTTTATGGGATTGATATTTGACATGGGCTGATGAAGTGCTTCAGTCTTGTTCAGGCTGATAGTCAGGCTAAAAAGTTTAGCAGTAAATCTGAGAATTTTTTTAGCATGAACTAGATAGCAATAGCACTTAGACATACTGCATATACTGCTTTACAGTGCCTTTACATCCTCTCTGAGCAGTTTACCAAGTCAGCCTCCTGCTCCCAACAATCTGGGTCCTAATTTGACCCACCTCAGAAGGATGGAAGGCTGAGTCAACCTGGAGCCTGGTGAGATTTGAACTGCCAAATTTCAGGCAGCCAACACTCAGCAGAAATAGCCTGCAGTACTGCCCTCTAACCTCTGTACCACTATGGCTCAGATCATTGTCTTTGTATGCCAGGATGCACAATCAGCAGTTAAAAATATGTTTTTTAAATGGCTGAGTGGAGGCTTTTTCATCTGTTCACAGTGAAGATCAAAGAGAGAGCCATGCAATTGGTATCTACCCAAGATATACTCCTTCCTTTAGCCCCTGGACACTATGTGATCACCTGCAGATGAAGAACAGACTGAACAGGTCTGGGGTGCTAGCACTCCATCCTGCTTCATCCCACGGGAAATGATGAACACAGTGGCCGTATCTGACAAGCCATCGGGATCAACTGTGGGCAGCCTATTGAGTAGGTTGTAAGAGTATTCAGCCCTGATGGTTTTTTTTAAGTCCTTCCTGGTCTTTGATCAGGCTCAATCCATCCTATGACAGCAAAGGGGAGCATCCTGATTTAGAATGACCACAAACCAGGATGAATTTGATTTAAATCAAGTTGATTTGAGTCACAATTTAAGTCACTAGTTAAAAGGCTTGATTTAAATCCACTCAAATTAAATCATAATCTCTGTCTCGCAGCAGCTCCTCCTCTGACCTGCTGTTGACTCACCAACAGTCCCAATGCTGCAGAATATACAGCCTCATATGCTACATAACTAAGCTCCCTTTCATGCTGAACAAACTAAATGATTAGTGTATCTTAAATAGAAAACTAAATTTAGATAGATTTTTACTCCAAAAGCATTTTATTAAAATAAACTAACTCGCTACCGTGCTTTGCTACGAAACTATGTGGTTGGGCTTAGTTTTTGGAGAGGAAAATAAGGAAAACAAATTCTGCCTCTGCCTACCAGCATCCATCGGTATTCATCTGACATCTGTCAATGTGTGAGAGAGTTGTGGGCTGTTTGGAAAGTGAAAGAGTATTTGCTGTGTGAGCAAGGAGGCAGCAAGTGGCCTGGGCGTGGCTTTGCTCAACTGTTCTGCACTAAAGATGCTGTGAAAGTAAAACTGAAAGTGACTTACCTAGCTTTTTCTCTTATGTAGCTTTTTCTCTGGTAATATTACACTAATAACTAGAGCATACAAAACATTTGCTAGACCAATACTCGAATACAGCTCATCAGTCTGGAACCCACATTACGTATCTGATATTTGAGAAGGTTGAGAAAGTTCAGAAATATTTCACAAGAAGAGTTCTACACTCCTCTACTTGTTGCAGAATACCTAATGCCACCAAATTCAAAATTCTAGACCTAAAAACCTACAGCTACACCGCCTTCAGTCCGATCTAGTCTAGTATATAAAAATCATACATTGCAATGTCCTACCTGTCAATGAATACTTCAGCTTCAACCACAACAACACAAGAGCACACAATAGGTACAAACTCAAGGTTAACCGCACCAAACTTGATTGCAGGAAATACAACTTCAGCAACAGAGTGGTCAATGTCTGGAATACTCCACCTGACTCTGTGGTTTCTTCCCCAAACCCCAAAAACTTTAACCTTAGACTGTCTACTATTAACCTCACCCCTTTCCTAAGAGGTCTATAGGGGGCGTGCATAAACCCTGTCATACCGTCCCTGTCCTATTGTTTCTTTTATTTTGTTTATTTTTCTTATATGTATCCATGTATTCATAACTATGTTTTTACTTATACCTATTATCTTGTAAGCAATTGACAAAAATAAATAGATAAAAAATAAATAAAAACTTCTCTCCTCTGCTTTTGTTTTGCATTTGGAACAGATTTCTTTCCAGGTGGGAAGGGGGAGTAGAACTTAGCATCAGAACCTGTTGATAATTAAATAGGAAATACTCTAAATGCTCTGATAGTCATTTGGAAAAACCCTTTCTTAGTGAGCCCCTAGAAGCCAAGAGGAACATATACGCCAAATTTCAAGTTTGTAGGCTTTATGGTTCTGGAGATTTTGTGATGATACGTGAGTGGTATTTCACTTTTATATACATAGATTGGATAAAAATTAAAAAAAAACTGATTTAAATTTTAAAAATCCAATTTAATTTTTTAAAAAATCCAATGTTTTGATATATTTTTAAAATCATCGATTAATGTAGCAAATTACAGTTTGCCTGTTTTTTATGCATTTTTTAAAATGTGCGGTGCAGTTATGTCATTTTCACAGTCCTGACTGCCATCTTAACTTTTTGAGCCTATCCTGAATATACCCCTGAACCTTTCCTACCACACCCCCCACCCCGTCTCTGCCCAGGATGCTCTCACTTGTGTTATGAGGGAAAAAATAGTCTAACGAGGGGAATGCATGTTTCAATATTTGCACAATAGTTGACACAGTGCTGCAAATGAAGTCCTGCCCCCTTTCTAAACATTAAATTTGTGGTTTATTCTTAGCCTTGGCTTCTTGAACTCACTCAGGTTGATGACCTCTTTCTTGCTGTGCTAGACAAAAGTTCTAGGAAGAATTTTCCAATGGCTTCTTTACGGGACTATTTAGCCCAGAATTACAATAATTGAGCTCCACCATTAAGCAGGTCACAACATGACAACACCCAATTTTATCTTTTTATGGCAGTCATTAAATGAATTAATTGTCTGCAAGGGCCATTTTTTGCCTGAAATTGGAAGTAAACACTCAATCACATTGTTGTGGGATCTGTAAATCACCGTAAATGTGGGCTGGTTACCAAATGGCCAAAATATGATCATATGATGGTCAGGTTGGTGGTGGCTGGCAGTCAGAACTTTTAATCTGTGTAATAAGTACTCCTGGGGAGGTTCACGGGAATGGTTGTTGAGCAATCATTCATAAGGCGAAGACAACCTGTAATCTGCTTTTGAGTTGCTGCACTGCTTATGAGTAGGCTTCTTGGCTAAGTCCAAGTGCTGGTCATTATCTTTGTATCATTGTATGACTCTTTAAAGAATAAAATCTCCCCATGCAGTTTGAACATCTAGGAAAGATGTGTTCAGGGTCTCCTGTCTTAGAGATGTGCCTCTATTTTACTAACCATCTCACCTTCAGAGGTATCCACAGTCCAACCCACCTTGCATTTAGGAGATAAATTTAACTGGCATTTAGGAGATATGTTTAATTGGATGATATCTCACTCTCTGTTTGGCCATCACAGTTGAATGTTGAAAGCAACCTGGAATTAAGAAGCAACTTCCTAATAGTGAGGACAATTATCCAGTGGAACAGTTTGCCACCAGAAATTGTGGGTGGTCCATCCCTGGAGGTTTTTAAGAAGAGACTGGACAGTCACTTGTCTGAGATGGTATAGGTTCTCCTGCTTGAGCAGGGGGCTGGACTAGAAGACCTCCAAAGTCCCTTCCAGCTCTATTCTATTCTACTAAAGGAATGTTATTGTTGTTTGAGATGTACTCTTTTCTTTTTACAGACAGTCCTTAACTTCAATAAGGAACTTGTGACCCAGATCCAAAGTTCATTTATGGTCATTTGCCATTTTAAGGTCACCTTTTATGACAGCTTTGGAGACAATTGGCTCTTTCCATCACAACTGCACCCATAGCAAACAATGACTTCACACTTAGGACCATTTGCTTACCATCGCAAATGGTCTATTATGACCATTATGACTTAAGTTCATAACGAACAGGATCATTATGGTCATAACTGGAGAACTATATATTACATGTAACCACATTACATATGTAGTAATGTTTCTTTTCATTTAATTATTGTATGCTGTTCAGAGTCTATACCTCGGAGCAGGTGACAGATATTATTTAAATGAAGTCCATCAATTGAAGCTCAAAAAGCTAGAGTTTGAAAAGGTTGCATTAAAATGTAGATAATTACACAGAAACGGTTTTGCATTACACACATCAGTTTGGCAACAGTTAGTTTTAGTTATTTCAAATTTACCATCTACTGTTGTGATACTGAAGAGGCCATCATAACAGCGCTCATGTTTTAAACATTGTTTGACAATAAAACTCACTGGTGTTTCTGCTGCAGAAGGAAATTTAAAAAAAAAATATGGAAATCAGCAGAAAATGAAGAAATACATTTCAAACATGTTCATTTGGTTGTTGTATTTTGGAAGAAATCACTAAATACCTGTGTTTATTCCACTTTATGAACTGTATATCCTTTTTGTTTAGGAGCTCATAGCCTTTCTCCCCTTGTTACTTTTGCCTATAAAACCACTAAGGTTAGTTGGGATGTGAAAGTTTGACCCACCCAAACCACTGAGTGAACTTCCATGGCTGAGTCTTCCTGCTTCCAACCCAGCACAAATCCCACTATACTTGTTCTTGGACCTGCAGAAAATAACAGGCCAGCTAAATTTCTACAACTGAGGTTCCTAATCCTAACCTGAATTACTAAACCACATTGGCTTTCATGTAGATGTTGACACCTTTGAAGATTTCTTTATTCCCAAGAAACATTTAAGCACAGGTAACTGCAGAATCTGGAGCTTTTGCAGAACGTTGCATTGTGAGAAAGTAATGTAAGCTCCTTCTGTTTAGCTTGCAATTTGTGATGCACATTCAAAAGGGCAAAGTATAGATTGCTACACAGTGGTGGGATTCAAATTTTTTTACTACTGGTTCTGTGGGCGTGCCTTGGTGGGCATGGCAGGGAAAGGATCCTGTAAAATCTCCAGTCAGAGGTGGGATTTGCCAGTTCTCTGAACTACTCAAATTTTCTGCTACCGGTTCTCCAGAACTGGTCAGAACCTGCTGAATACTACCTTTACATCAGGACGTGTGTTTCATCACTTGTCCATTCTTGCTCCAGTGTATCAGTGGTGGGATTCAAAATTTTTACTACTGATTCTGTGGGTGTGATCTGGTGGGTGTGGATTGGTGGGTGTGGCAGAGGAAAGATACTGCAAAATCTCCATTCCCTCCCCACCCCACAAACGTGATTTCTATCTCTGTTCTCCTGTGCAGGGCAACCAAAGAAGACCCAGTGGATCAGCTGGGACTCGGGAGGCAGAGAATAGATGGGATTGGTGGGGCCAGTCAGAGGTGCGATCTGCTGGTTCTCCAAACTACTCAAAACTTTCACTACCAGTTCTCCAGAACTAGTCAGAACCTGCTAAATACCATCTCTGCTTCTAACTCTGATGTTCTATGTTTCAACAAAGATATACATATTACATAAAAAATGAGAAACATGTGCAGGTTATTCCTTGGTGGTCCAGAAATCAAGTGATGGACATGCTTGAGAACAAATTCAATTTTCACTTACTTATATTAGTTTTATGAACTAGAGTAGAACAAAATTCTTCATCTTCTTTGCACTCCACCACTTTCACATCATCTCCTTCACATTCATTTACAGGGGAAAAACATGTCTGACACTTTAGAGATGTCACTACAAATAAAAGACAAAATCATGCCAATGATCAGTGTCACCTTTATATGTTTTGCTATCCTAGCATTCATGTTCAAGGCTCCTGATACAATCTTGTTTACTAAGCAGGTCTCCCCCTGTTGTTTTTTTTCTGCTGGGAATCTGTGGAAGGGTGGGAGGTGAGATCAGCTTGTGGAAATGGAAGACAAATTGAGACTAAGGGAGAGATTCACACTCTCATACCTGTAACATATTAATATGAAACTGGATCTTCCCAACTTCTGGTACTTATGCCGTAGATCAGTGTTGTGAAGAAGCCATATGGATGCTGTCCGAGGCCATTTATCTACGTACAAGAACCTGAATTCTGAATGTCTATGAGTTCTGAATTATTGTTGATATCAGCTTTTACTCTTGATTCCTGGTGATGCAGGATTTGGGCATATTCTAGATGTGATGTGCCAATAACCTCTTCTTGGGGCTGAGAGAGAGTCACCTATATACTTTTTGGCCCAATGGTCAAATGTCTCTTGCCTAATTTTTGTTCCTCATCGATGACTAGACTCATGTCGCCCATTCCTACTCCAAAACCTTCAGCCACTACACCAAGTTGACTCTGATGATACCCTGAAGAGATGATCATTAATCCTACATCTATTACAGGTAGTTCTTGACGTAGGAGAACAATTGGAACTGGAACTTTGATCGCTAAGTAATATTGTTAAGTGAACTGTGCCCAGTTTTACAACCTTTTCGCAGGAGTTGTTAACCTCCGTTTTAAGAAAATTAAATTCTTTACCTGTTGACAAGATGGAACAGAAGAGACAGAAGACAAGAAGAATTCTAGCTGCCCTCATGTTGGTAGAAGTTAACTTTGCTGTCTTTCCTGAAGCCACCTATTGTTCTGCTTTGCAACTGGGGAAGTGTTTTTAAAGAATTAACTGGAGGAGGTTGAATGTAGGGTCCCAAATGATTGGCTGGCTGAGATAGCAAACTCAGGCAGAGCAGAAGCCAAATTTCGTTAGGAAAGATAGTGGTTTTCTTAGAAAATATACACAAAATAAACTTTGCTGTGTAGTCAAATGGGGATGTGATTTCTTGTTTACTTCATGTCTACATCTTATTCTGCCTTTTTTTAGGGGCTTAGTCTAGCTTCCAAAGCTGATTTTATTTCCTACTATAATTCTCTTGATTCCTGGTGATGCAGGATTTGGGCACATTCTAGATGTTGTATGCCAATACCTTCCTTCTAGGGTTGAGAGAGAGTCACTTGCCTAGTTTTTGTTCCTCATGAATGAGTAAACTCATATTGCCCATTCCTACTCCAAAACCTTCAGGCACTGCACCACTGAACCAGTGTGAATCAGCTGAATCCCACCACTGGTCATCAGTCTCGAGTCCCTTTGTACCAACAACAGATCTAAGTTCAAGCCCACTTGAATTCCGTGGATTCTTATCCAGGGGTGGGCTTCAAAAATGTCAGCAACCAATTCTCTGCCTGGTTGCTGGGTGGGCATGACAATGGTGTGTGTGGCCTAGTTGGCCTCCTGCACTATGGTGGGGGAGAGGCATTTTTGCCCTCCCCAGGCTCCGGAGGCTTTCTTCAAGCCTTCTGGAGGGCAAAAGTGGCCTCCCCGGTCTCTGGAGAACTGGAGGCCAGAAATGAGCCCATTTCCAGCCTTCTGGAGCCTCCAGGAGGCCCATTTCCCCCCCTTCCTGAGCCTCCATGAGGGCCCTGCACTTACCTGGAATCCAAAATGGGCTGCATGCCGACTCCTGGGAGTGGTGGAGTGGTGTGGGCAGGGCCAGCCAGGGGTGGGATTTACTGGTTCACCAAACCGATAATTAAAAATGATAAAATTAGTTACTAGTTTACCCAAACCATGGAGAACCAATAACAGCCCATTCCTGCTCTTATCTACCACCTATTTGTTTTGACCATTACTAGTTCAGATTCTTGTAGAGAGCATAAGCTTTCAATAAACTTTTATATTTATTTGGGCTTCTGATTTTCCCATGCTTGACATGCTTTCTCAGGCTACAGTTCTAGCTCGGACTTATATTTCTCTTATCAGACCCTTGTCTTGCTATGGCTGTTCCTCTTGTCCATCCAGCTTATTCCTTCTGCCCATCACATCTGTAGACACAGTACATATCTTAGGATGTTGGAGAACTCTGCCATAGTTGTGTTTTTTGTTTTTGCTTTGCAATGGAAGATTTGTGACTAGAATGCATTTTCATATTGCTCTGAATGTTTACATAATGGGAAGACATTGTTCCTTTGGCCTGTTTACCAGCTGCAGTGGAATGCTTTTCTCTGGATGAAGATTTTGCAAAAATACACTTGGTTGGTAAATTTGCTTGAAAAATATTTGGAGTGTCAGTTGGATGGGCTAGAAAAGTCAAGATGGAGGACAGACATGATTCTTACCCCAGGACTTCAATTGTATTTTCGTTTTCTCCACATATTTCTCTAATTAAAATCCATGATATATCAATCCATTGGGTTTAAGTTTCTCATGATAGGCCACTGAAAACACCAACCCAAAATTAGCAAACATTTTCATGGACACCATCTCATAAATCTCAAGATCTTTTGCATGTTGGCTTCCAGAATTCCCAGCCAGGACAGGATATAGACTCAAGTATCTAAAGGCAGAGCTGGACTTTCTGATTATCCCAGCAACAAAGCAGACTTCCCTCCCAACTGCTTTAGTTGAAGAAGAGATGACACTTCATCCCATCTGCTCCACCCACTGTGGTTGTGAAGTGAATCACATGGTCACTCAGTGAATCCCGTTTTCACTATCAATTGCCTGTGGTGGCTGGCCTGGAAGGTCTCCATTCATGATGACATGAGTCAGAATGCAGCAATCATTGTAAATACATTTATTTATTTTATTTTATTCATTTATTTTGTCAAGCGATTATAAAATAACAGGTATAAGTATAAACATAGCTATGAATACATGAAATGGATACATATAAGAAAAATAAAAAGAAACAATAGGACAGGGACGGTAGGCACGTTGGTGCGCTTATGCACACCAATACATGTCAGTTGCCAAACATCCAAATTTTGAATGCATGATTAAGGGGATACTGGGAAAGGTCATAAGACATATGAATTAGTAATCTATAAACTTCAAGCAAAAGGACGTTGTAGAACTCAGTGAGAAAGATTCCAAGTGAAAATGCATAAAATGATAATTATAATTTCTTAAGTATGGAAGACAGGAGGGATCAGAAGGAGCTATTTTATTCAGAACACCTTTGTTTGTATAAATTCTAAAGAAAAAGATACTGAATGCAGATTCCTTTGTCTTAGCAGTTTATTTTTATGATGGTTTTGTGGACTTTGAGGATCGAAAACACATATTTTATTGAGCTGTGGTCTCAAAGCATATTTTTTGCCCCAAATTTCCAGCTTTCCCCTACTGACTCAGGTAAGAATCAAAAGTATCTTTGATTCCAATCTCTACTTATCTCATTATTAAATCTCCAACTTCCTAATTTTTTTACAAATTTCCCAATAATTGCAAAGAAGCTTCGGCTCTTCCCAACTATAACTGAAGATCTGGTTCAGAAGAAGATGCATTTCTACATTCCAGAGTAGTGATATTGAACTGAATCAGCCCACCGGCCGTCTCAGAAAATCCTAGAGGGAAGGAACATGAGTTCTGTGTCGTACATCCTTGGTAAGTGGACTTTTCAGTGAAATTTACAACTGGAGATAAGAAAAAGGCAGAAAAGGTGCATATGAGACTCTATAGAACAGATATTATAAAGCAATACAGACTGTTTCTTTGTTATTTATATTCTGGTCTTGATGTTCTTGTGGCCTTTATGGAAACATAAAGGTCTTTGAAAAACATGATACAAATTTGGTTACCATATATTAACTGTTTGATAAAGTTTCTCCAAATAGATCATCTTCCTTTATTTAAAAAATGGAAGGGAAGGAAGGGAAAGGAAGGAAAGGGAAAGGAAGGGAGGAAGGGAGGGAAGGAAGGAAATGTCTACTCACAAGCCTCTGTGGTACTAGTTATGGTAAGACACCGATCCTCTTTGCCAACACAGACTACAGATTGATTAGCTTTACAATGATCCTCATCTAGTGCAAAGCAGCCTGGGCACTGTAATCCATTTGGTTGAAACTCTTCATACTTTTCCACTGGAGGAAGAAATATTCCAGTTAGCAAAGTTCCATAATAACCACTAACTCTTTTCATGTCTATCACAGCCTCCTCCAACTTGACATTCTTTTCACATATTTGAGTTCAATTCCAGCTCAGATGGAATCAAAGAAACCAAGATTTTTTGCAAAAGGCAAGAGTTCTTTTTTAAAAAGCTAGAGTTTGAAAAAGAATGTATTAAGTTGTAGATACTTACACAGAAGCGGTTCTGCATTGCAGACATCAGTGTCACAACAGTTAGCTCTTGCTACTTCAAATCTACCATCTACTGTTGTGGTGCTGAAGAGGCCCTCAAAACAGTTCTCACGTGTTGAACATTCCTTGACAATTAAGCTCATGGCAGTATTGACTGCAGAAGGGAATTTAAAAAATATATGGAACTCAGCAGAAAATGAAGAAATGCATATCAAACCTGTTCATTTGGCTGTTGTATTTTGGAAGAAATTGCTGAATACCTGTGTTTATTTCACTTATGAACTGTATATCCTTTTTGTTTAGAAGCTCATAGCCGTTCCACTTGTTACTTTTCTCGATAAAACTACTAAGGTTCATTGGGCTGTGAAAGTTTGACCCACCCAAACTATTGAGTGAACTTCCATGGCTGAATCTTCCTGCTTCCAACCCAGCACATATCCCACTATATTCGTTCTTGGACCTGCAGAAAATAACAGGCCAGCCAAACTTCTACAACTGAGATTCCTAACCCTAACCTGAATTACTAAACCTCATTGGCTTTCATGTAGATGTTGACACCTTGGAAGATTTATTTATTCCCAAGAAACATTTAAGCACAGGTAACTGCAGAATCTTTTTGCAGAACGATGAGCCTTGCATTGTGAGAAAGTAACGTAAGCTCCTTCTGTTGAGCTTGCAATGTGTGATGCACATACAAAAGGGCAAAGTGTAGATTGCTACATCAGGATGTGTGTTTCATCACTTGTCCACTCTTGTCCCCGTGTATCATATCATGCATGTACGTTTTTAAAAAATTACATCCAGCAAATAACATTGGACTATTGTCCCTCAATGAACTCCGAAGAGAAGTCATTGAAGGAAACTCCCCAACCCAATCATGTTTTAGCACAACTTAGATACAAAATTTTTGCATTTTATTGTTGCTTGACAGTGAAAAACACAGTTGAGAAAGTCCAGAAATATTTCACAAGAAGAGTTCTCCACTCCTTTACTTGTTGCAGAATACCTTATGCCACCAGACTCGAAATTCTAGACCTAGAAAACCTAGAACTATACCGCCTAATTGCACCAAACTTGATTGCAGGAAATATGACTTCAGCAACAGAGTGGTCAATGTCTGGAATACTCTACCTGACTCTGTGGATCTTCCCCAAACCCCAAAAACTTCAATCTTAGACTTTCCACTAATGACCTCACCCCTTTCCTAAGAGGTCTGTAGGGGGCGTGCATAAGCGCACTAACGTGCCTACCGTCCCTGTCCTATTGTTTCGTTTATTTTTCTTATATGTATCCATGTATTCATAACTATGTTTATACTTATACCTATTATCTTGTAAGCAATTGACAAACCAAATAAAATAAAAATAAATAAATAAATAAATAAATGAAATGGGTGACATGTGTTGTCAAAGATGTTAAGACTCTGAAAAGAATGCAGGGAAGAGCAAAACAAAGATGATTGGGGACTGGAGGCTAAAATTTTTGAAGAATTCAATATGTCTACTCAAGTAAGAAAGAAGGACTAGGGGTGACATGATAGCAGTGTTCCCTTTGTGGAGCTGCCACAAAGATTAGGGAGCCAACTTATCCTCAAATAATCTGAAGGCGGGACAAGAAGCAATGAATGGAAGCCAAACAAGGAGAGAAGCAACCTGGAACTGGGGAGACATTTCCTGACAATGAGAACAATCAGTAGAATGGCTTCCCTCCAGACATTGTGGGTGCTCCAACCCTGGAGGCTTTTAAGAAGAGTCTGGACAGTCATTGGTTTGAAATGGTGTCGTGTCTCCTGCTTGAGCAGGGAGTTGGACTGGAAGACTTCCAAGGTTCCTTCTAACTCTGGTGGTCTATGTTCTAATCAATGTATACATATTATATAAAAAATGAAACCAAGTAATGGACATATTTGAGAACAAACTCAATTTTCACTTACTTATAGTAGTATTAGCAACTACAGTAGAACAAAATTCTTCATCTTCTTTGCACTCCACCACCTTCACAGCCTCTCCTTCACATTCCTTTCCAAGGGCAACACATGTCTGACACTTTAGAGATGTCACTACAAATAAAAGACAAAGTTATACCAATGATCAGTGTTACCTTTATATGCTCTGCTATCCTAGCATTTACGTTTAAGGCTCCTGTTATAATCTGGTTTACAAAGCAGGCCTCCCCTGTTGTTTTTTTCTACTGGGAACCTGCGCAAGAGTGGGAGGTGAGATCAGCTTGTGGAAATAGAAGGCAAATTGAGACTAAGGGAGAGATTCACCCTCTCATATCTCTCACATATTAATATGAAACTGGATCTTCCCCTCTTCTGGTATTTATGCCATAGAACAGATGTGTAAAGAAGCCATGTGGATGCTGGCTGAGGCCATATTTCTGCAAGAACCTGAATTCTGAATAATTTTTGATATCTGCATTGGTGATACAGGATTTGGGCACATTCTAGATGTGGTCTGCCTATACCTTCTTGCTAGGGTTGAGAGAGAGTCACTTGCTTAGTTTTTGGCCCAATGGTACAATGTCACTTGCCTAGTTTTTGTTCCTAATAAATGACTAGACTCATATTACCCATTCCTACTCTAAAACCTTCAGCCACTGCATCAAATTGGCTCTCTGAAGAGATGATCATGAATACTGCATCTACTACAGGTAGTCCTTGACATAGGATCACAATTAGGATTGGAGCTTTTATCACTAGGTAATATTGTTAAGTGATTTGTGCCCAGTTTTATAACCTTTTTGTGGTAGTTAATATATGCAGTCATTAAGTGAATCATATGGCTGTTGAGCAAATCTGCTTTTCCCCCATTGATTCTGTTTGTTAAAAGCTGTTCGGGGAAGTCAATGATGATCATATGTCCCAGGACACTGCAACTGTTGTAAACACAAGCCAGCTGCCAAATGCCCAAATTTTGATATGAAATAGTTATTTATTGAAAATGTTAGGACCATTTGTAAGTGACTTTTCTCAGTGCTGTTTTAAATTCAGATGGCCAGTGAACAAATGGACATATGTCAAGAATGATCTATGGTAGAACAATTTCCCAGAAAATTCCTCAGGCTGCCTATTCTCCATCCCTTTCCTGAAGTCACCCAAAGTTTCTCGGAAAGGAAATCAAATTCTTTACCTGTTGATAAGATGGAGCAGAAGAGACAAAAGACAGGAAGAATTCCAGCTGCCCTCATGTTGGTAGAAGTCAACTCCCCTGCCTTTTCTGAAGCCACCTACTGCTCAGTTTTGCAACTGGGGAAATGTTTTTAAATACTTAGCTGGAGGAGGTTGAATATGGGGACTCAAATGATTGGCTGGATGAGATAGAAAACTCAGGGAGGGCAGAAGCCAAATTCCATTAGAAAAGATAGTGGTGTTTTTTTTTTTTTTAGAAAATATACACAAAATAAACTTTGCTTGGCAGTGAAATGGAGATGTGAATTCTTGTTTTTCTTAGGGGCTTAGTCTAGCTTCTAGAGCTGATTATTGCAGAATACCTTATGCCACCAGACTTGAAATTCTAGACCTAGAAAATCTAGAACTACACCGCCTTCAGTCCAATCTAAGTATAGTATATAAAATCAACATTGCAATGACTTACCTGTCAATGAATACTTCAGCTTCAACCATAACAACACAAGAGCACACAATAAATACAAACTCAAGGTTAATCACACCAAACTTGATTGCAGGAAATACGACTTCAGCAACAGAGTAGTCAATGTCTGGAATACTCTACCTGACTCTGTGGTTTCTTCACCAAACCCCAAAAACTTTAACCTTGGACTGTCTATTATTGACCTCACCCCTTTCCTAAGAGGTCTGTAGGGGGCATACAGAAGCACATCAACGTGCCTATTGTCCCTGTCCTATTGTTTCTTTTTTTTTCTTATATGTATTAATTCCATGTATTCATAACTTTATCCTTATACCTATTATCTTGTAAGCGATTGACAAATCAAATAAATAAATAAACAATGTATTATAAAGCAGCACAACCATTTCACATGATTTTATCCTTGATTTTATCCCTCTGGTATTGCAGCCTAGAACTGCACTGGCTTTTTTTGGCAGCTGCAGCACACTGTTGGCTCATATTTAAGTGATTGTCCAATAGGACTCTAAAATCTCTCTTGCAGTTGCTACATTACAGCTCTCTTATAATGTGACAAGACAGGATGATAGGAAGTATCCCAAAAGAAAAATGGCTAAAAGTATAGCTGAACTGAATCAAGAATGGGTGACATAGAAGAGGGAATACCAGTTCATCAGTTACCTTTTCCTGTGTGTTCAAACACTCCTTAAAAAAATACACAGACATAAATGCTTTCAACACCACAATTTATTTTCATTATAATTTAGTGCAAATGGAATGTTTAGAGAAAAACCATATTCTCCTCAGCTAATAGCCCCAAACACAGCATTTCAACCCTTTCAGGTCTGTTCCTCCATATTCTAAATTACTACCAAGAATGCTTAACCCCAAACCACTGTTACTCTTACTACTGAAGCTCCAATCTCCTTCTCACTTTTATAAATCCTGAAAGACAAAGGAAGAAGGCTATATTCTGATTACTCGGGCAGAAAATCTCTACTGAGGGACAGTGGAACAGTGTTACACTCCTTTATGGTGCTCAGTATTACAAGGTTATTGCCCATTCGCATCTCTCCATCAGGATAGGAACATACACTTGGGGTTGCGCATCCTTGGATTGATCCCCCCTCTTGTATAGTTCCAAGTGTGGAGGAAAAAGGAAGAATAAGAATCTCTGAGACTTTATTGCAAAGATATTTGAAAACAAAGATAATTTCCCTCTAGACAAACTTCTGAGCATAGCCACTCTTTGGGAAATCCTTTGCACTATGTTGACAATTAAGCCCTTATATCAGTCATGAACACTACTGCCCTCCCGTCGACCCTTCAAAGAGGCCAAATTAAGAACATAGTCATGCATGTTATACTAAAGGTCAGGGGTCTTCAAGCCTGATAGCTTTAAGACTTGTGGACTTCAACTGCCAGAATTCCTCCTCCAGTCACGTTAGCTCAGGAATTCTGGGAGTTGAAATCCACAAGTCTTAAACTTGCCAAATTTGAAGACCCTTGCTCAACTTACAACCACTATGAAGCCCAAAATGTATGTTGCTAAGTGAAACATTTGTAAAATAATTTTCAGTCATAAAATTACTGTTCACTTCTCAACCCTTCAAGATGACCAGAATAAGAAGTCAAACTCATGCATGTTATATACCACAGTACTGTTATTGTTGAAAGATTACAGTACAGTGGTACCTCGGTACTCAACTGCTTCCCAACTTGTCAAATTTGGTACTTGAAGCATTTTGACATGAAAATGCTGTTGCAATACTTGGGGTATGCTTACAGAGGTGGTATTCAGCAGGTTCTGACTAGTTCTGGAGAACCGGTAGCGGAAATTTTGAGTAGTTCGGAGAACCGGCAAATACCGCCTCTGAGTCTCTGCTGCTCATCACCACTACCGGCTCGGCAGAACCGACCCGAACCGATAGAATACCACCACTGCTGGGTTCTATGGGCTAAGCAAAGAGTGATTCCAATCATAAATAGGGGACTGAAGAAGAAATATCTCCTTTCTCTTTTATTTATTTTTTATTTCAGAAAGGAGAGGAAGAGGATGCTCGCTACAGTATTTGCCAACATGTTCAAAGTGAGTCAGTGGTGATGATGAAGGATATTATTTTGTTTTTATTCATTGAGAAACAGCATAGTACCATAACCACTACTCAACTATTCAGTGGAGGGCTAATCCAACACAGCTCCTTTTATTGGAAGAGAAAGAAAGAGGTTGCTGTGGGATGTTGGACTTGATCAGGGATGGAGATTTGTGCGTGTTAATGTGTATGGTGTTTTTGCAATTGTTTAATAGGGATATCTGTGGGTCAACAATTGCCGAATTTCTAAAGGAAATCAACTGTATCTTTGAAAGGACAGATACTGAAGCTTGAATTCTTTGGCCACCAAATGAGAAGAGAGGACTCATTGGAAAAGTTGCTGAGGTTGGGAAAGACTGAAGGCAAAAGGAAAAAGGTGTGGCAGAGGATATAGATCAGGGGTGTCAAACTCGATTTCATAGAGGGCGCATCAGGGTTGTCTTTGACCTTGGGAGGCTGGGGTGGGATCCAGAGGTGGTATTCAGCAGGTTCTAATCAGTTCTGGAGAACCAGTAGTGGAAATTTTGAGTGGATCGGAGAATCGGCAAATACCACCTCTGACTGGCTTGCCCCCATCTATTCTCTGCCTCCCAATTCCCAGTTGATCCTTCCCCTGCCATGCCCACCAAGCCATGCTCACAGAACTGGTAGTGAAAAAATTGAATCCCACCACTGGTGGGATAGCCAGGATGGGCATGGCCAGCCCAACAGCACTCATGTTGAAGTGCCTTTGGTGGCCCGAGCACTCTGCCAGCGAAAACAGGCGCCCGAGCTCCATTTTCAGCTATGATGGCCTCCTGCAATCCTCTGTCAGCAAATCAGAGCTCAGGATGGCTGCCTCTGGTCTTCCCAAGCTCTGTTTTCACTGGCAGAGGCAAAGCGGGCCAGTCCTTCATTGTTTCCAGGACAACCCTGCATGCCAGATCTAAGCACCTCACATGCCGGATAGAGCTCCTGGGCCTTGAGTTTGACACCCCTGATATAGTTGGTTATATATTATTATCAATGTAATGATAATGAGTTTGGACAGACTCTGGGAGACTGTGAAGGATTGATGGGCCTGGCATAGCTATAGTCCATGGGGTTATGAAGAGTTGAACACGACTTAGTGACTGAACAAGAAGAAGAAGATGAATACTGAATATGCAAAGGACTGCACTCATGTGGCAAATTAGCAGATATGGGAGGAAACAAGACTTTTGAACTTTGAATGATTTGGGGAAAGTTGTGTCAGGCTTACTAGGTACATCAGATAGGAACACAATTTGATGAATTAATTCTACTTTATTGTAAAGCTACATTACCAGAATCTTGCAGGTCTGAAAGTACAATATCCTCAAGAACTAAGGAGGTCTCTTCTGACTTTCTTGTCTCAGCCACTATCTGTTTGCAGACTATGCTGTGTCTTATCTGACCCATCCCTTGGTAGAGTCTCTTCACCCAGTCTCCCTTTCCCATATAAATTACAAGAAGACATCTTAACAAATACTACACAAAAAAGTGATGGAATGTGCACCTGTAGGAGCAATGGGGGAAACTTTTGGCAACACAAAACTTTCCCACAAAAGGCCCAGCTTAAGAGAACTGTGCAGTCCCAAGCTCAATGGGGAGGAGGGAGGAGATTCATGGTAATCGCGCCCTAGAATCTCTCAAGATGCGTCTTGTAGGCAAGCAATTTACAACTTTAGTTTGGCAAGATTCTGTCAATTAGGTGTAAATAAATAAAGTATCAGACTTGACTGGATTTTATTGTCTCGTCCTTGCCTTGGGCTTGACAGAAGCTACTGTATGGACATGTCTTCTCATACCTAGTAATGTACAAAGAGCGCTCCTTATTTTGGTCACTCTCCTTATTTGGTCACAATAAAAATATTGTTTTTACTGTGTAACAAATCTTTGGGACGGGGAAGCCCAATATTAGCATTACCAGACAGATGGGGCAGAGTATATTGGTTGGTGTGGGCAGCTCTTGGTAGCCCAAAAAATGGCCCATATTACACCATTGCACCTGGAAAGGATCTTGGAGGTCTTCTAATCCAACCTCCTGCTCAAGAAGGCAACCCTATACCATTTCATACAAGTAGCTGTCCAGTCTCTTCTTAAAAATCTCCAGAACTTCTGAAGCACCCACAACCTCCGAAGGCAAGTTGTTCCACTGGTTAATTGTCCTCACTGTTAAGAAGTTTCTCCTTAGTTCTTAGTTGCTTCTCTCCTTGATTAATTTCCATCCATTGTTGCTTGTCTGGCCTTCAGGTGCTTTGGAAAATAAGTTAACCCCCTCTACTTTGTGGCAGCCCCTCAAATACTGGAATACTGCTATCATGTCACCCCTAGTTCTTCTTTTCTCTCCACTAGCCATACCCTAGCCATACTAGCGATAGACTAGCTATACACATACTCCTTGGCATCTGGTATACCCAACCTGAACTCCTAGGGCATTCGACCCAGAAGCCCTTCCCAACATTTATGAAGTACTCCTTGATATTGTATCTTGTTAGACTCATTACCTTTGAAAAGAAGGGTTTGACAAAAGAGAATGGTAGGAGATATTCCAAAATAAAAGTGGCTAAGAGTACAGCTGTATTTAGTCAAAAATGGATGGCACCAGAGAAGGAAATGACCAGGTTATCAAATCTATCTTCTCATGTGTTTTCAAACCCTCCTTAGAAAAATACTCAGATACTAATACTTTTCATCGCTACAATTTATTTTCATTAGGATGTAGTGAAAATGGATTGTTTAGAGAAAAACCATGTCCCTCAGCTAGTAGCCCCAGACACAACATTTTAATCCTCTCAGGTCTGGTCCTCCATATTTTAAAGTATTGCCAAATTACAAGTAGATTGCTTGTTATTCACTTAACAAATGTTTCATTTAGCCATAGAAACTTTGGGCCTAATCGTGGTCATAAGCCGAGGACTACTTTTATTTCATAAATATCCAGGGGTCACAGTTTTACACCTTTCTGTTTATTTTATATACCAGCCCTGTTACAACATTCAACATTGCCAGGTTCTATGCAAATATTCTCATAATTCATCAGGTGGTTATTTCTGCCTTCTGTTGGGAGCTCAGCACCGCAAACTAGAGTCAGTTTGATTTACTTCACTGTATAGCAGTGATGGCGAACCTTTTTTTTGTGTTGTGCCGAAAGAACGTACACGCAATAGCACACACATGTGTGTGCCAGCAACCCACAATGCAATGTGCCCTGCCCCCCTGCACATGCGCCTGCAACACCTGCCCCCTTACCTGCACTGCGTGTAGTGATTTTTGGCCTGTTTGAGGCCAGCTGATTTTTGGCCTGTTTGAGGCCATTTTCGCCCTCCCAAGGCTTAAGGGAAGTCTCTGCAGCCTCAGGAGGCCGAAAAACAGGCCTTCTGAAAATACCGGAAGTTCCCTGTTTTCAGCCTCCAGATGGCCTGAAGCTCGGGGAGGCCGTTTTTGCCCTTCTGGAGGCTCAAAGGATACCTCTGGAGCCTCGGGAGGCTGAAAACAGGCCCATTTCAGCACTTCCGGTATTTCCAGAAAGCCTGTTTTTCGGCCTCCCGAGGCTGCAGAGGCTTCCCTCGAACCTCTGGAGGACAAAAACGGCCTCAAACAGGCTGAAAATTGACTGGGAGGCGCACGCATGTGCAATGCAGGTAAGTTTGGTTGGGGCTCGTGTGTTTGCACAAATGGCTCTGTGTGCCACTGGTGGCATGCCAACATGGCCTTATAGCCTTTCACAAGCCTATTTTTTTTAAATCTCCCCTGCATTTCTACCCCTCCTTTTTTTATCTTCCCACTATTTACATGTCTATATCTTCTATGTCTTTTACACACCTTTTCATTTTCTGCTGTATATCTCTGATACCATCAATAGCTCATTATAATTTTCCACTTTATAAAACTTTTTATATTTCTTTTTAATGACTCTATACAAGCCCTTATGTTGGCCTATCCCTGTAATGATGATGATTCATTTGATTTGTTATCCAAAACAAACTCAAACAATAGAGCTCAGGTGTGTTTCCAAAATTAGAAGCTGTATTTGCATTAACATGACAAATGTGACTAGAGCTACTGTTGACTTTAGGGATTTTTTTTTAGTTGTGATAAATGAACTGAGCATTATTCAGCACACAAAGAAAATGGGATTACAGATGTCCTAAACTTCGGACCACAATGAAGCCCAAAACGTCCACTGATAAGCGAGACATTTGTTAAATCAGTTGTGATGACCTGGAGTGTAATACAAATGTAACAAAATCCAAACCATAAATAAATGTCCTTCAGTGCCTCCAACTTGGCCCCACTGTCCAATAATTCTCAGTTGGAGATAAAACTTTTTCAAAAATAGTCTTCAAAAGAAAGCAATACAGTCCAAACTTAATGAGCAGATAGAGGTGAAATAAAAAACTGAAGCAAATGACAATGAAGGAATTTCCACAATGGACCAGGATAAGTAGTTACCAACTTCAAGGAGATAACAAGGCACAGTCTGTTGGAAGGACACCAACCAAAATAACTTCAGACCAAAATAACACATACTTTGCAATGCTGTGTTTTAACCATCTCTCTTACATACTATTCTCCACAGCTGCAACCAATGAGGGGGATCATGGCCGCTTCCTCTCTTGTAAGCCAAGTTGTTACCTTCTCCGTTCCTCCCTGCCTGTCCTAGGATAAAGAGGGGATGGGCCTGGTTCTTCCTCTGACTGCCCAGCTGACCTCTGCCCTTCCCCAGCCTCCTCCACAACCTCTGGAGCCACACCTCCACACCATGTTGGTTGTTCCTTCTCTCCCTCACTTATTCTGACCAGTTCTGCATGACCAAACTGTTTACTGCCTCATCTTGATTATATTGCTGGGCTTACCTATAGTACTATATGGAGAAAGAGGTTTCATGATAGCAAAAAAGCATGTCTTTAAGCCAAGGAGAAATGTTCCAACCACAGGGTGGTTTCTGGGGGTCTTCAAACTGAAGTGATAAAGATGTTATCACCACAACTTAAACTGAGCTAGCACTGATGATGTTACCTAGATGGGTAATGAAACATTTTCAAGGAAACAACTAAGAGAGCACCACATAATCTGAGCTGTTCAAATTTTAGATCTATAGGGATCTATTGGAATAGAGATGAGTGAATTTCCGTGTGCAGTTCATCAAAGTGAATAGGTTAGGCTCTCGGTCACTAACTGCACATCTCTGAACCATGATGGTGTAGTGGTTAGAATGCAGGCTAACTCTGCTGACTGCCAGCAGTTCAATCCTGGCCGGCTCCAGGTTAGACTCAGCCTTCTATCGTTCAGAGGTCAATAAAATGGGACCCAGATTGTTGGGGGCAATGTGCTGACTCTGTAAACCACTTGAGAGGGCTGTAAAGCACTGTGAAGCAGTATATAAGTTTAAGTGCTATTGTTATTGCTTATTAATTTCAAACAATAGTTGCATAAACAGCATGCAAAGTGAATATTTATTTATTAAGAACATTTATATAACTGTCCAACTCATTCACTATGACTCCTGGCAGGTTACAAGGATTAAGCCACACTACCATATCATCAAAATATGAGAGGGGTGTTGAGAGAGAAATTAAGTCTGATTGAATTAAATATATCTTAAAAAAATCATGGCAACCTTGCCACATTTCTTGGCAAGGTTTTTTTGAGGTGGTTTGTTATTGTTTTCTTTGTCTGAAGTGGTGTAGGGTTTCCTGTCTAAGCAGGGGGTTGGACTAGAAGACCTCCAGGTTCCCTTCCAACTCTGTTATTCTAAATTCTACATTCAAAATTCTTCCTAGGACTTAGAGAGAGGGATTGGCCCAAGGTTGCCCCATTGGTTTTGGGCCTAAGGTGGGATCAAAACTCCTGGGTTCTTGATTTGTAACTTGATGCCTTAACCACTACACCAAACTGGCTTTCTCTAAAAATAGACTTAGCTAAATCAACTAAAGCTAAAAATGAGTGCATCCTTGGACAACCTGAAAGACCAGATTGGAGACAATTTGTTGTGGAGAAAAATCTATTTGTGAGGCTGCTAAAAGTTGGCAACAACATGATGACACATAATCAAATTTAACCACAAGATACATAAGGAATGATTATTTACCCTCTTTAAATTACCTCCTTTCAATACACGCAACATTATAATTATTGAAACTTTCTCCAACATTTTCCGTTTTTTTTTAAATAATATTTTTTGATCAAGTAATAATTCTGCTTCAAGTCAGAGTGTCTTTGGACATGTATGCCCTTTGGCTACAGACATTTGTTATTTCTGTGTGGAGTCATGCTTCTCTGGGCAAATCTTGGTTCAGATTCTTCAAGCTTCACAGTTTCTCCTTGAAGCAGTTAGTCAAAGAAACTAGGCCTTCTCTAACACGGGTCTACGACAATTCGCCACAGCTAACTTGTTGTGGCCAACTTACTGTAGCCAACTCACCACGGAACAATTCACCATGGCCAACTTGCCACAGGACAAAATTGAAGAAATAGTAGAATAGAATCATCTTTCAAAGCTCTTGGACGAAAGACAATCTATCAGGCTAACAAATCACATATTTTCCTGCAATGTTTATGAGTAGAATAGTGACATCCCAGTGCATTCAACATCTGTCCAACAAATGTTGGAAATGTAATCAAATACCGGGCACATATTATCACAAGTGGTGGACATGTCCAAAAGCAAAAACATTTTGGATGAAAGTGCATATGTAGTTAGAAAAAAATGTTAAGGCACCATATAAATTATAAGTCAGAACTATTTTTATTAGGCAAAATAGAAAATATGACAAAGGGAATGTATATTTAATATTACACATTTTGACAGCAGCAAGAATTGTATTTGCACAATAAAACGAGGAAACACCTACAGAAGAAGATATAATTAAAAAATATTAGAATGTGCAGAAATGGACAGACTAACAATGAAGATAAAAGTATTATTGTATGTAAAGAGAAAATACGTATATAAATAAATTGGGGGAAAAACTATCTGTATTGAGTTCCTTCATGAACTTAATCACTCCATTATGTTTTTCTTACTCAGAAAAAGTATTTTCCCCCAAAGCTGCAGGTTGCCTTCTCTAGTTTGTAGAGGTGGGAGCAGTTCATTTTAATTCCCAGCAATTTTACCTAAAGCCTAAGTGAACAGAAATAAAAGGTTAAAAACATCCGGAATGTGCCAGTCTATAAAATATCCATTATGTTGCAAAATTATAAAGGCTGGTTCAGTTGGAAGTTCTGTTTAGAATAGATGGAACAATAAACATCATACCCAGGTGTGCAAATTTGCCTTGAAGGTGGAGTCTTTATTTCATGCTTCTTTGGATGACGAACAAAGTCAATAATACACACACACACACACATCCACACAAGATGATTCCCAATAAAGAGCTAATAGAGAGAAAAAAGTAAAGCCTTTTCAATTCTTAGTGACTCCACAGACACATTGATATATCTTTTATAGAAATGGAACAGAATAATTTTTACCAAGAAGTACTTTTCAGTTGAAATTATTTCCAGGGGTTTCTGGTGATTTGCTATCCAGTGTGGTTTGTTAGATTTTTGAGATCATGCATGTGGGTGTTGGTGTACTGTACACATGTACATATCTACTTCTGGCAAAGTTTGAATGGATCGGGAACCGTTCCCAAACACTGACACAAAAGTAACACCAGAAAACATGATTAGCTAAATTAAACTCACTAAAAGCTGCTACCATAAAAGAGAGGATGGGCTGTAATTAAATTCTCATTTAACTTTGTGTGCTTGCAAAAGACTGCAAACAAGACAAAATTTGTAGTAATTTTTGAAAATAGATGACTTGGTTTCCCTTACCACCAGGCCATTGAGAAGCAAATCCTTCTTATTTTGGCATTTCATTTTTACAAATATATTAGATTTGGTTTATTCAATTTGAAGATTTTTGTTGTTGTTGTTGCTGTTTCCACTTTTAAAAAACGAGCTTTAGGCCATTCAGACCAGTTTTGTGTGTGTGTTTTTGTATTTATATTTATATATGAATTTTGTTAATTTGTAATATTGTTTACAGCATCTTAAGATTTTTTTTAATAGGATGGCTTTAATTAATGTTAAGTTTTGTTTATGAGAGTTAATATGGTTGGGCTTAGGCAGTAATAAAGATGAGTTTGACCTTGTAAAAGTTATATTTTAAATATTATTCTCTAAATCATGCAGTAATCATATATATATATCCATCTCCCCCCCCTCCCCCCCCTCTCTCTCATCACTTTCTCATCTCCCTCCCTCCCTCCCTCCATCCATCCATCTATTTATTTCTTAGGAAACCCCTTTGCTGTTTTGTAAATGTACAAATTATTCATGATTGACAATGAAATGGACTGAGATATCAAAATGTTGCCAGCAGCTGTGATGTACTGCCATGTGCTTGCAGATTACATCACTCACCTGTCTTTTCTCATGAAAATGACCTTGTTAGTTTAGCCTCTCCCTGTGATGTTTTCCAGATGGTCAGGCTTTAAGCCTCATGATTTTTTGTCAATATGATTGTGATCTGGCTACTTGGCACAGCTCATGACTGTGATGGAAGGGTGAACCACAAAGTTAGCGGAGAAGCTGGCAGGAAGTCGCAAGCTGCAGTCTCGTGAGGTCCTTACTTAGCAATCTGCTTGGTTCTCACTTAATAACGGCAACCAGGACTGCTGGAACTGCCATTGCTAAGTGATGTGGTCATGTGAACCACTACTTGTCCCAAAGGTGCTTTTTCAAAAGGCGACTGGACTTTCTTAGTTTTTCTTTGAACACATTTCCCTTTTCATCCAAGAAGCTTCCTCAGTTCTGACTGAATGGTGGACGATGGAAGGATTTCATCTTCAATTGTTCCATCCTCCATCATTCATTTCGTTCCTTCCTTCCTTCCTTCCTTCCTTCCTTCCTTCCTTCCTTCCTTCCTTCCTTCCTTCCTTCCATCCCAAAGCATCTTTTGGACAGCCATGACCTGGATGACTGAGAATCTCCATAGACAATAAGGACTACTCGAAGTGCTTCTCCTACATTGAGCAATGCTGAAATCAAAGGCAACTGTCTATCTTTGACCATTTATTTTTCTAATCATGGCACTGATCAAAGAAAATACAATGTGACAGATTCTCATCATAGATTGCTAAGTAAGAGTTCTCTGAACGATTGCTAATGCATTGTGGGCCCAAACTTGCTCAGAAGTGGTGTGGGTTGTCATTTCAATGGCTGTGTTTACCACACCCACACAGAGTCAAAATATCACAGCTCAGACTGTCAGCCTGGGTCTCAACTCACTGAGACAGAATGTAATTTATTTTAAAAATTTATTTATTTATTTATTGGCCATTGCAATAATTAACCACACCGGTAGATTCTGGTTAGGGTTTCTGGTTTCACCCATTAACCTTGCTTCATAGTGATTGACTTATTTGTATCATCCTCTCATATTGGAAGAGTTGACTATCTATCACAGGCCAGTATCCCTGGTCAACAGGGTTTCACAATCTTAAGAGAGAGGATGCAAATGCAAGAAGAAGGAAAACAATAACCAAGAGAAAACATGGTCTGTTCCAGGACCAACCCTAAAACCGACTCTTTGGAAGACTTAAGATTCATCTTGATCTAGTGTCATCCTAGCACTTAAAAGCTATCAGTAAAATTTGAGTTTACTATAAGCAAACTATGACCAAGGAACAGAAAGAAATAATGGATAGCCTGCAGTTGATTCACTGAGGGTGAGACAAGAAGCAATGGGTCGAAACTAATCAAGGAGAGAACCAATCTAAAAGTAAGGAGAAACTTCCTGATAGTGAAAGCAATTAGTCCAAGGTCCTTCAAACTTGGCAAATTTAAGACTTGTGGACTTCAACTCTCAGAATTCCTGAGCTAACATGACTGGAGGAGGAATTCTAGGAGTTGAAGTCTATAAGTCTTAAAGCTGGCAAGTTTGAAAACCCCTGATTAGTCAATGAAGCAGCTTGCCTTCCAGGGTTGTGGGAGCACGATTGCTGAAGGTTTTCAAGAAAAGATTGGATATCCATGTGTCTGGGATGGAATAAGGACTTCTACCTTGGCCATGGGGTTAGACTAGAAGACCTCCAAAGTCCCTTACAGCCCTATAATTCTAGGCATATGCTTCATTCTCGACTGCATCATATACCCATTTATATGAAAAGAGATCCCATTGATTTAGCAACATTTACTTCTGAACACAGATTGCTTTAAGAAAATGTTGAACACAATTTGTTGTTGTTGTTTTTTAAAAATGCCAGACACATTTATTTTGAGTTGATTTTTTTAAAATAAAAGAAATAATGAAAGATGGCAGGCATTGTCTTACAAGAGGCATTCCATTACATTATCACACACACAGGGTGCCCCTTAGATAGGTATCATACATCATCAGAAAAAAAACACACACATAAAAATATATTTTTGTTCTTCAGTATGATGACTGTAGCCTTACCTCAATTGTTGGAAGCTTAATTATTTAAACCAATTAATCTATTCCAATCTTAAACTAAGCCTTTCAAACCGCTATATAAAAAAGCCCATTGAACTCAGCAATATCTACATCGTTGTGATTCCTTTATTTGTGGGTCCTTCTTAACACCACCATTTCTATTCTTATTTAAGATATGCATTAGTTAAATACATTAAAATCCCTTTTTACTAAACAAAGAGGAGAGAGAGAGAGGGAAAGGAGGGTGAGGGAGGGAGGGAGAGAGAGGAGGGAAAGGAAGAAGGAGAGGGAGAGAGGGAGGGGGAGAGAGACTCAGAAATCAGCAATTGAGAGACATACTGGGCACCAACAATTGCTGAAGCCAAAAATTTTTTGATTTACTGTATGCCTTCTTTGGTAGAATTCAATGGGACACTTTCCCCATTTGAGTAGAGAGGACATTGGCAGGTTGGGGTTAATATAGGAAGCTGTCCAGTAGGAACCATATGACACTTGGCAGAAGGATAGCAAAAGATAGGCAGTTGGAAATCCAGTTGGCACCACTTTTGGCCTTCTCAATTTGGACATTTTCAAGTTTATAAGAGTTCTCTCCAAAGGTCAGGTTGGTACCAGTTTTTAAGATGGTTTTTGAAGTTGCACATCCCTTCGCGGCGAACTCTTTAGCTGGAGCTGAACCTGTGAAACCAAAGGATGGGGGGACTACAATTAGTATGGGTTTTTCTTCTTCTCAGGAGTGATGCTGAATTTGGCTCAACTGTGCCTCCCTTCCATCCCCTGCCATTTTCACTAGAGATGGACAAATCTGTTTTTTTCTTTTTCTTTTTCCTTTTCTTGGCAGCATTTCCTCAGATCCTGACATGTTTGATTTGGCACATATCTAAATGAATGAATCGATAGTAAAAAACAACAATAACGAGATATCCACACTTTTTATGTGAGCTGTGGTGGCGGCATGGGTAGAGTGCAGTATTCCTGGGTAATTCTGCTGACTGCCAGTTGCCAGCAATTTTGCAGTTCGATCCTGACTGGCTGAAGGTTGACTCAGCCTTCCATTTTTCCGAGGTCAGTAAAAGAAGGACGCAGATTGTTGGGGGCACTTTGAGTAAACTGCTTAGAGAGGGCTCTAAAGTACTATAGAGAGATATATAAACCTAAGGACTATTGCTATTCTGCCTTCCTAGTGGTGTCTGGAAGTAATCTGTTTGCAGTGGGTACATGCCACAAGCAATAGCAACAGCACGTAGGCTTATATACAGCTTCACAGTGCTTTACAGCCCTCTCTAAGAGGTTTACAGAGTCAGCCTCTTGCCCCCAACAATCTGGGTCCTCATTTTACTCACCTTGGACAGGTGGAAGGCTGAGTCAACCTTGAGTCTGGTGATATTCAAACTGCCAATTTGCAGGCAGCTGGCAGTCAGCAGAAGTAGCCTGCAGTACTGCATTCCAACCACTGCACCACAAGAGCTAGAACTGTGCCATATGTGGAAAGAGTAGAGGGTTTTGGATTGGATTTTTTGTGGATTGCCCATCACAGAATGGCAGAAAACTCTCAGAATTTTTGGTTGGAAGCTACAAGAACAACAAAGGTTAAGATTTACAAAAGGCCCTAGCTTTGCCTATGACCTTAATAGGAACAGAGATTTTGCCTTGGCTTGTGATATTTTTCCACCCACTTGATGATATGCTTACACCATGGCTGTCAAACTCATTTTCATTTAGGGCTGCATCAGGAATCCATTGTCTTCAGCACGCGCCCAGGGGGTATGGCAGGAGCGGCCTCTTGCTGGCTCCAGGGCGGTTCCACAGATCTAAGGCTGACTGCGTTCTGGCCTGGATGGCCACCACCAAGTTGTAGATCAGTGCCAGGCTGGCCTGGACTAGGGCCAAAGCACTGGGGGGCCAGTCCTTCATAATTTCCAGGGCCGTCCCGCAGGCCAAATCTAACCACATTACGTGCCAGATCTGACCCGCATGCCTTGAGTTTGAGACCTCTGGCTTAGACTAAGGGAATATTTCTCCTGAAGGTATTCCTCAACTTACAACTATTCACTTAGAGACAATTCAGAGTTATTGAATAAAATGACTTAACGCTCGTCGCACTGCCATCTCCTCGGTCAACCAATCATTATTTGGAAGCTTGGCAATGGGCATGGATTTTTTGCAGCTGCAGTGTCCTGGGAACAGTGGTGGGCCTGGTTCTACCAGTTTGGCCTGGTTCAGGTGAACCAATAGTAAAAAAAAATGCTACCGTTTGGCTGAACCGGTAGTAAAAATCAGCTACTGGTTCAGCCGAACCGGTATTGCCTCCTGGGCCTCAGGGAAGCCTCCTGGGAGCAAAATCAGGCTCCCAGGAGGTTTCCCTGAAGCCCAGGAGGCTCCATTTTTTGCCTCCTAGGCCTCAGGGAAGCTTTCTGGGCAAAGCAGTAAGACAGTGAGGAGGATCCCAGCACAGCTAATCGTTGGAACATCTGATCATTGGGAGGAAAGAAGAAGAAGCCACGTCCACCCAGTCACATGGCCATGCCCACCTAACCACACCCACCTAATCATGCCCACCGAACCAGTAGTAAAAATATTTGCATCCCACCCTTGCCTGAGGTCATGTGAGGCCATTTGTGATCTACCGACCAGCAAAGTCAATGTAGGTGGGTGGGAAGCCTGGTTCGCTTAAGGACTATTTGTTTTATTTAACAGTTGCAGTAAATCACTTAACAGCCTTGTCAAGAATGGTTATAAGACCCTTGGTGGTGCAGTGGTTACAGCACAGTACTGCAGGCTACTTCTGCTGACTGCCAGCTGACTGCAATTCGGCAGTTCGAATCTCCCCAGGCTCAGGGTTGACTCAACCTTCCATCCTTCCGAGGGGGTAAAATAAGAATCCAGATTGTTGGGGGCAATAGGCTGACTCTGTAAACCACTTAGGGAGGTCTGTAAAGCACTGTAAAGTGGTATATAAGTGATATTGTTATTATTCTTCCTTGCTTCTTTCCTTCCTTCCTTTCTTCCTTCCCTCCCTCCCTCTCTGGAAACACAAGGGTTAGAATGCAGTATTGCAGGCTAACTCTGCCCACTGCCAAGAGCTTGATTTTTACCAGCCTCAAGGTTGACTCGGCCTTCCATCCTTCCGAGTTGGGTAGAATAAGAACCCAGATTGTTGGGGGCCAGACTCTGTAAAACCGCTTAAGGAGGGCTGTAAAGCAGTATATACTGTAAGTCTGAGTGCTATTGCTATTGCTAAAAGTGGGCGTACTTCATTTTAACAATTATTTTGTTTAAGCCACAGAAAGTCTAGTCCCAACCATGGTAAGATGTCTCAGGCACCTCGCACAGGTGTGTTAGAAGCCAGTACAGCATTTTTGGAAATAAGAGTTTGGATTCAAACGTAAGGAATCTATGTGATGTTTCTGATTTACCTTTGGTGACTGTCCCACTGACAGTGAAGCATTTGTCCTGGTTTTCCTTGCAGTACATCCGTTTGCCCTCACATGTTTTTTTATTGAAAGTAGCGCATGATGGACAAACCAGCTTTTTGCTGGAAAGAGTCTTGTTAACTTCTGAAAAGCTTGGAAGTTCTAGAAGAGTTAAGATATTCATGGATTAGCCCTGAGCTGAACCTTCGGAACTTACCTAAAATTATTCCAGGGGGGTATTTGGAAGGGGAACTCTTATCCAGTTCTGGGAAAGACCACTCCCCAAAATCTGGAGAAGTACAGGTAGTCCCAGTTCATTTAGTGGCCGTTCAAAGTCACAATGGCACTGGAAAAAGTGACTTACGACCATTTTTCACAGATATCACCTTTAGCAGCATGCAATCAAAATTCAGAGGCTTAGCCACTGGTTCATACTTATGACCGTTGTTGCATCCTGTTCCAAGGTCAGGTGGTCCCTTTTTGCGACCTTCTCTCAAGCAAAGTCATGGGGAAGACCGTTTCGCTTAACAACCGGGTTACTAACCTATCAATTGCTGCGATTCCCTTAACAATGGCAAGAAAAGTCGTAAGATGGGGCAAAGCTTGCTTTACAAATGTTTCATTTAACAACAGACATTTTGGGATCCACTGTGGTTGTAAGACGAAGACTACCTGCACAAATATTCATTCTGAAAATGATGAACAGTGCTGTTCTGAAGCAGCAACTGGAGGTGCGATCCCTGGTTTGGATTTAATGGACAGTTAGGTCTAATTTCCTGAAGCTTAAAGGACATTAGATATTTTAATGGGCAAATTAAAGCCTCATGTCCTTTCTTGACTTTATGAGTTTACTTGGTGCATTATAAATTGAGCCACCCAACTAGAGGTGGTCTACTACCGGTTTGCACAGGTTCCGATGAACCAGAAGTTAATTTTACATCTTGTTTGCCAAACCAGTAGTTGCAATGACTAGCTGGCACTGCCCACCCCGCTCCACCCCTCCCAGGAATCACCATGTGGCCCATTTTGGAAAACAGGTAAGTGCAGGAGACTTAGGGTGGGCAAAAAACAGGCCTACTGGAGACCTCTGAAGGCCGGAAATGGGCCTGTTTCTAGCCTCCGGAGAGCTTCTGGAGCCCAGGGAGGCCGTTTTTCCCCTACTGGAGGCTCGAGGAAAGCCTCTGGAGCCTCTGGAGCCCGCAAAAAATGCGCCCCCCNCTAGCCTCCGGAGAGCTTCTGGAGCCCAGGGAGGCCATTTTTCCCCTACTGGAGGCTCGAGGAAAGCCTCTGGAGCCTCTGGAGCCCGCAAAAATGCGCCCCCCACTCACTGTGGTGCAGAAGGCCACACCCACCATGGCCACGCCCATCCAGCAACCGGGCAGAGAACCAGTTGCTACATTTTTTGAAGGTCACCCTTGCACCCAACTGTGCACAGAATAGTAAGAATTCCCTCCAGATAAATTGCTATTAAAATGTGCACAGGGTGAAGTGGGAATCACAAATTGCAAATAAAAGCAGATTTAAAAAACAAACAAACAAAACACGACAATGTCACCTACTTGGAGCATCATTTTGATTGCACTGATTTTTGTCTTTACAGCATTTAACATTGCTCAACAGATAAAAAGCATCCTCAGACAAAATGAACACAACTCCTTCATTGCAGACATCCCCATTGTTATCCTGGCAGCCTTTACTTGTTGCATTTACTATGTTCTCTTTCTCTGCAAACAAATGGGAGGAAGACATCACGAGAAAGAAGCTGAAAAGACGACTGTTGGCATTTTCAGATTTACTTAGAATAACAGAGTTGGAAGGGACCTTGAAGGTCTTCTAGTCCAATCCCCTGCTTAGGGAGGAAACCTTATAGCAGAGGTCTCCAAACTTGGCCACTTTAAGACTTGTGGACTTCAACTTCCAGAATTCTCCAGCCAGCCATCTGCAGCACAAGTCTTGAAGTGGCCAAGTTTCAGGTCCCCTGCCCTATACCACTTCAGACAAATGGTTATCCAATCTCTTCTTAAAAACTCCCAGTTTTGGAGCATTTACAACTTCTGAATGTTACTATTAATAGAGATACAAAGGTGGGAGGTAGGTATAAAAAGGTTGACTACCGCTGTTTTACACTATCCTTCCCCTGCCAATGCCACAGAACCGGTAGTAAAAAAATTTGAATCCTACCACTGAAGAGTGCCCTCCTATTTTAAAGGAACAGAGGCTGTTACTGGGCTCTAAACCCTTATTATTATTATTATTATTATTATTATTATTATTATTATTATTATTATTATTATTATTATATAATGGAATGGTGACTTTTAAAGGAAACTCCTAAGTGCAGACATTTGAGAGTGGCAGAATTCTTGCCTCTTTCCTCATCTTTTTCATTATAAGAGACAGGTAGCTTAGCTTTTCGGTGAAGGCAGGCAGGGCAGCCTTCTTTTGATAACAGTTAGCTCTTCTACTAGTGCAAAATCAAACTTTCACCTGCTGAGAGGTGAGGCTAAAATGGATGCTGGAAAATTTGTCCCTACCCTGCTTTTCTCAGAAGTGAGTTGATATTGGGCACCTGATTTTCTCCCCTCCTCCTTCTCTCTTTCTTTCCTTCTCGCTTTGTCTTCTCGTTCTTCTTTCTTCTCTGTTTCTCTCCTTTCCTCCTTTCTCCTCTTCTCCTCTCTTCTCCCCTCCCCTCCTCCCTCCCTCCCTCTCTTTCAATCGAGAAATTTCCTAGAAGAAGTCATTCAGAAAAGCAAATAGGAACTGTCAGCATTTACCAATAAAGATTTCCCTCTCAACTGAATAACATTGTCCGTCTTTGATAGTACAAGTATCTTTATCGCATGCTGGTCCGGATGTTGGTGTGGAACATTGGCAGATCAGATCAGCTGTTGCTACTTGGGGTGGGGATGAGGATAAAAAAGAGAATAAAATAACAATAACTTTCAATTGAAAAGCAAATTGACAATTTAATTTAATTTAATCTTTCTGCTTAAATAAATTGGTCCAATACGCCCTTGGTTTATGCACCAATACACCAGTTGCTCATTATCCAGATAGGTAACTGTCAACATCCGAAACAGCACACTGTTTAAAATAGCCACACACATGCGGGGGGGGGGTGTGTGTATGTGGCCACAGNGGGGGGGGGTGTGTATGTGGCCACAGACGGGTATTGGGTGATGGGACTCATGCTGGGAGAGGAGCCAGGAAGGCAAACCAGCTGCGGTCAGTTTAGAAGTCAACCAGGCCTGAAGAGTACTTGCTGGAGCCACCAGGAATCAGAGGGTGGAGCGTGCTGAGTCCGTAAAGCCAGCTGCAATGGTGGGCTGTTGGATGGTTGGCGAGGTTCAGGCGAGCCCCTGGCTGTGATCTCTGGCTGGGCCTTCCCACCCGCCCTTGTGCTATGCTTTCCAGAGGTGGTATTCAGCCAGTTCTGGAGAACTGGTAGTGGAAATTTTGAGTAGTTCGGAGAACCGGCAAATACCACCTCTGACTGGCCCTGCTCCCATCTGTTCTCTGCCTCCCATCGAGTCCCAGCTGATTGGTAGGCTCTTCTTTGGTTGCCCTGTGCAGGAGAACGGAGCTGGAAGGCAGGTTAGTGGGGTCGGGAGCAGAGGGGGTATTCAGCCGGTTCTGACCAGTTCTGGAGAACCAGTAGTGGAAATTTTGAGTAGTTCGGAGAACCAGCAAATACCGTCTCTGACTGGCCCTGCCCCTGTCTATTCTCTGCCTCCCAAGTCCAAGCTGATAGGCTGGGTGTCCTCTGGTTGCCCTGCACAGGACAATGGAGCTGGAAAGCAGGTTAGTGGGGTGGGGAGGGAAAGGGGATTTTGCAGTATCCTTCCCCTGCCATGCCCACAAAGCCACGCCCACAAAGCCATGCCATGCCCACCAAACCATGCCCACAGAACCGGAAGTAAAAAAAATTGAATCCCACCACTGATTCTTTCCCAAAATAACTAACATTTCCCCCCCAGGCTGCCCAGGTGAATTCCGCACCAGCCTGCTGTACTCATCATAGCTGCCTGAGTCAATTAGCTGCGTGTTTGAAGCTGCGTTTCAGCCCCAAAGTGGCAAAGTGTATGACCAGCGAGCCCCTTGTCAATAAAAATGCAGCCCACCTCTGGCCAGCTGGCTAGCAGAAGCCAGGAATGCTGGCTAGAAACTCTTGTACTTATTTTGCTCAGCACGTGCCAAGCTGACTCCAGTAAAGATACCCTTTCTGCTCATAGTGTGGTCTCTTCTTTTGCTGGCTTGGTTGGAACTGCGACAGTAACATCAGCAGGCACTTCATAGCAACCAAGCTGAGAGAGCACCAAGGACCCCACATATATATATATTTATATTAATCAACCAATAATCTCCAAATACAATGGATTGAAATGTCATCATCACTCTTCACCTTTCTGCTCACTCAGCCCAGAGAGTCTATGTTCCAAATATTTATTGGGCTTACCTGTAGCTATCAAAGCAGCAAAAGAAAGAAGATACTTCATTTTTTTTTTCTGGGAATGGAGAACTTTTGGTTTGCACAGGGATATATGTTCCAACAATGAATTCCATCAGGTTAGAAATGTTTGGGAAGAAAGAACAAGAGAGAATTAATATGGCAAATGAACAACGGGGAACTTGGAGGCAAGCTCATGAAACCCATGACATCATGAGTTGGATAAGGTTGGGGTTTTTTTTAAATACGATCTCTAAAATTCTTTATTTGGGAGAAACACAGTTTCAAAGGTATAAAATTACAATGAAGGAAATAGAAAATACCTTCTATTCATGACGGCTTAGAAATTTCCCAATTCTTCATGACCTAGTCTTCCCCACCCTAAATGACGAATTCCTTCTGTCATTGGGCACTTTAGTTTTGGCTGAGGGCCACAGGGAAAACTAAATGCGGTTGAGGTTTAATACAAATAGCAACAGCATTTAGACTTATATACCACTTTACAGTGCTTCACAGCCCTCTCTAAGTGGTTTACAGAGTCAGCACATGGCCCCCAACAATCTGGATCCTCATTTTACCCATCTTGGAAGGATGGAAGGCTGAGTCAACCTTGAGCCTGGTGGGATTTGAACTGCCAACTTGTAGGCAGCCGGCAGTCAGCAGAAGTAGCTTGCAGTACTGCACTCCAACCACTGCGCCACAGAGGCTCCCTATATATGTGCAAATACTGCAAAAACTTAAATTAAATAAAATATATATGCTTGTCCTGGCTGACCTTGGATGATTTCTGAAAAAGCGAGAGGATCAGAATGGGTGATTACGCGAATGGGAGACCACCCCAAAACTCTCGATTTGCAGACCTGATTGGAAAAGGGGAATCCTGGAACTTGGTTCAGGAAGCCAAGTTGGTTGTATCTGGGGTTGATTCCTTGGCAGAGAAACTAGGCAAAAGTTGGAGAATTATGAGGTTGACAAAAATTGAATTTCAAACCTACAGAGGCTCCCTTTGCTCACTGTGGAATTCTGGAAGTTGAAGTTCCCACTTCTTAAAATTGTTGAGAAACAAGTCTGGCTGTGAAATTTTGGGAGCTGAAGTCCACACATCTTAAAGTTGCCAAGGTTGAGAAGCATGATTTCTGACTATTGGCTATCTAACCATTGCTTGAAAACTCCCAACTCCAGGAGATAAGTTGTCCAACTGCTTCATAACATTCATGACTACGAGATTCCACCTTTCCAAGTTTGAATCTCTCTCTATATAGCTTCGATTTGTGACTTCTTGTCTGATTCTTGAGTGCTAAGAAGAAAAAAATCTGCACCCTCTTCCCTTCAAGAATTGTGGCTGCCCTTCAAGAATTGGAAGACTGCTTTTTTATTTTATGGTGAACCTAAAGACTCAATAAAATTTATAACCCCATCAGTACTGTGTTTCCCCGAAAATAAGACCTGGTCTTATTTATTTATTTTGCCTCCAAAAGAAGCATTAGGTCTTATTTTGGAGGGATGTCTTCCATAGCACCAACAGCCCTCCTCAGCAGGAGCCCATGTGGTCATTGCTGGCCCACTTTACACCCAGTGCCCTCAGCCTCCATTTTGCCATGCCCACAGTGCCCCCAGCATCCTCGTAGTTGAGAAACAAGCTCTGAATGCCACTTCTGATGGCAAAATGGAGGTCGGGGGCAATACGCGCAAGAAGCGGCAAGCAGCTGCAGAAGATGTGGGCCAGCAAGACAAATATTTTGGTGTGTGAGGCGTGTCTTTAACTGCTCAAAGGTAATCAGCTCCACTCCCCATCCCCACCCTCGCTTGATTTTTACCTGTGTGTCTTGCCCCACCCTATGCAACCAGGTGCAATGGAGTGGGCAGGGTCTTAATTAGGGCTTATTTTGTGGGGGGTAGAGCGGTCATGTGTAAAAATCAAACTAGGGCTTATTTTCAGGACAGGTCTTAATTTTGGAGAAACATGGTAGTATTTATAATATTTTTTTGTTGGTTAGCTTTCTTTGAATCATCGTAATGTATCTAGAAGGGTATTTTTTAACCCGCCCACCCACTTCACTGTATAAATGTCATTTATTATTATTTTTTTCTGTTGGTGCTGCCATTTGTAATACTTTGCTATTAATATTTTCAAACAAATTTTTAAAGACCCCTAACAAGGGGCAAAGCAGGGTTGTTGTTGTTTTTAAACTTCTTGCACCTTCCTTCAATTCTTGTTTGGAATAGAGGTAGAGATAACAATCTTGCATTTTGCTATAAAAAGCCATTTTGTGCCATTATGAATTATTCAAATGGGGTCGTGTTTAGTTTTAATTCTTCTCTTTAAAGTCTGGACTATTTTGCACAAATTAGCATGTGGGTGGTATCAGGACTAGTGCTGTTTTTTTTCCCACATAAAACAGCAGCAGCAGCTAATGGATCTTTTAAACAATTAATAGGCTCAGTGACTATTTGCTGTTTCAAGATATCTGCAATCAGGACAAACACTCTGTGCTTTAAAAGTCCACAATATGCAAATGGAAAACAATAGATTATAGCTAGCAGGAAGCAATTAGAATGAGTGCTAAGGTAGTAGCTATGCCTACAAAAGGTTGAAAAAGAGGGTGTCTGAGGATATGAGAGATGTCTCTTTGTTCCCTATGCAGGTGTACCTTTTTTCCCTATGCAAATTAGAGAAAAATATGAAAGCAACAGCTGCAAATGTATGAATTGAGCCAGACCTAGTATTATATAACTGTCAGCCTTGTAAGCCATTTTTTACTTGGAAGCATCAAGACTGCCACATTTAGTGCCTGGGAATTTGGGAGGGGTGATTTCTTAGTGAGGTAGAAGATTAGACATAACAACATTCTTTCTCAAAGAGTCAAGGACAAGTTTCCCTGCACCTGGAGGGGAGTGAGCAGAAGGATGTCTCCAGTTGGGATGAAGATTTGATTGGACCATGTGATGGACTGATGGGTGTAGGGGATGGACCTTTGACTTCTCTTTTGGGAAGGGAAAATCCAGAACTCTCAGATTTGGGTTTTCCCAGATGTGCCAATATGACAACTCTAATAAAATGGAACTTTGAGGAAATGCTTGTCTCGGAGTTTATTGGAGTTGGTTAGTTGGAATGCTGACAATAACTTCATGTAACATCCCAGTTGTCTCCTTCCCCAAAATGCAGAAATCTCACGAGAGAGAGAAACCTTGTGAGATGTGGTACAAGAAATGAAATAAATACACCAAGCAATAAAAGCAAAAAACCTGCAAATGGTTAAAACCTATTTCACTGCAGGGAAGTAAATCTTGGCACCTTGGGTGAGTCCACAACTTTTGCAAACCTTCCTCAAAGAAGTCCATGAGGAATGATGGCGAACCTCTAGAAGAAAATGAAGCTCACTAGATACCTAGGACTTCAAATTCTCATTGGTCACTGCCAGGGCATTATTGGAGTACCTAAACTTTCCTATTTACTAGCCTCATCCATAGTGATTCCAAGAGCCAGAAATACTCAGACTAAGGTAGCAAAAGACTGTTTCTCTTGCTTCCCAAGAAAGTCACCAAAATCAAGAAAATCACCAAACAACAGAAAAAAGCATTTACCTTCATAAGCATAGCTCCAGTCAAGCAATCCCAGGCTCAAACTGAAAACATTTAACACCATGAATATATAAATTCCCCTCTTACCTGTTTCCTTTTTTCTCTGACTCCTTGATAACTTTTGTGATACAATCTTATAGGCAAAACAAGGGCACTGTCGATCTGCTGCCTCTTTATATTTGGATGGGCGGAGCGGATATGAGATTAAATAAACAAGGTAGCATAGCGGGGCAAGCAAATGATTCATTTTGAGGAGTACTTCTGGTTAGCGTACTGGACATGTGCTTCTTAAAAGCCAAATGTAGAAGACACAATTGGTAAACACACTAACGTATTGATCAGCAGCCCTCTCTGGTTTATTAGTACTGTTCCCCAAACACCAAAAACTTTAACCTTAGACTGTCTACTATTGACCTCACCGCCTAAGAGCGGTCTGTAGGGGCGTGCAATAAGTGCACCAAGGTGCCTACCATCCCTGTCCTATTGTTTCTTTTATTTTTCTTATATGTATCAATGTATTCATAACTATGTTTTTACTTATATGTTATTATCTTTTAAGAAATTGAATATATATATATTATATATATACATATATATATATATATATATATATATATATATATATATATATGTGTGTGTGTGTGTGTGTGTGTGTGTGTGTTGTGTGTGTGTGTGTGTGTGTGTGTGTGTGCTGTTTAGCTTCTCTCGGTATTATCCATGTCATTATTGTTGTTAAAGTTGTAGCAACGTTTCAGCAGAATTCTCATGCTGCATCATCAGGCTTCTGCATGGATGGTGGGTATCACAGCTTTTGGTTTCAAATTCGGGGCTGGCCTATTCTGATTGGCTGGGAGTTTTGGTCTGTGGTTCACTAGACTTGGAGTTTGATTGATTGGTGTTTCTGGTTTCTTCTGTCTGTTTTGTGGTTTTGATTGGCTGGCAACACTCTGTTCCTGTGTTGGAGGCTTTCAGTGCAGCTTGGCTTCATGTGAAAGGACGGCTTGCTATCCATTAGGAAGCCAGGTTTCACCTGGGTGCCTGGTGGGGGGTGTTTCGAGTTGGAGCATCAGAGGAGTCTGTTTTGTGCTCAGGTGTTTGTCTGTTTTGTGGTGTGGAGATCTTTCTATTTTGAGAGTCCAGGCTTCCAAAATGATTGACAGTCTGCTGGAATCATCTCTTCTATTCATGCTTTCAGGTCTTTTTTTCAATCTCTATGGCTTCTCTGATGATTCTGTGCTGGGGTTTCTATAGTGGCTAGGGTTTTAGTGCCATTGAAGTTGATGTTGTGACCTGTGGTTTTCATGTGTTGGACTAGTGAGGAGGTGGTTTCCAGCTTTTTAACTGCATTTTTGTGTTCACTAGGCGGGTACTTATTCTTCTTTGGCCTGTCCAATGTATGTGGCCGGGCAATGATGTACAGGGAACTTCGTAATATGCCTTGGTTTTCCAGTCAAATTTTGTCTTTGGGGTTTTTAAGGATGGCTGCTATTTTTTGTCTGTTTTGAAGGCAGTCTTGATGTGATGCTGTGGTAGTATCTTACTGATTTTATCTGTAGACCTCTCATGTAGGGCAAGACAGCTGTTCATTGGTCTGTTGATCTTCTAGGTCTCTGTTATGTCTTGTGTGTTTTTTGTGGATCAAGTTGGTGATTTTGTTTTTTGTGAAAACCTGGCTTCCTAATGGATAGCAGCCGTCCTTTCACACGAAGCCAAAGCTGCACTGAAAGCGCTCCAACACAGGAACAGAGTGTTGCCAGCCAATCAAAGCCAAAAAAACAGACAGAAGAAACTAGAAACACCAATCAATCAAACTCCAAGTCCATGTAACACAGACAAAACTCCAGCCAATCAGAATAGGCCAGCCTCAGAATTTGAAACCAAAAGCTGTGATACCACATCCATGCAGAAGCCTGATGATGGCAGATGAGATTCTGCTGAAATGTTGCTACAACTTTGAAAGCACTACAATGACGTGGATAATACCCGAAGGATATGTGCTGTTTAGCTTCCTTCGGGTATTATCCCACGTCATTGTAGTTCTACACAGAAGCCTGATGATGGCAGATGAGATTCTGCTAAAACGTTGCTTCAACTTAACAGAACTAACAATGACGTGGGATAATACCCGAAGGAAGCTAAAGCAGCACAAATGTAAAGTTACCCACGAGAGATTAAAAAACATATATATATATATATATATATATATATATATATATATATATAATATTATATATATATAATGTATGTATGTATGTATGTATGTATGTATGTATGTATGTATGTATATTATGAAAAAACAAAACAAAACAGAAACCTAAGGAGAAACTTCCTGACAATTGGAACAATTAATCAGTGGGTGCTTGAACATTGAAAGTTTTAAAGAAAGGATTGGGCCATAATTTGTCTGAAATGTTATAGGGTTTCCTGCCTGAATTGGGAATTGAATTGGAGGACAGCCAAGATCCCTTCTAACTTGTCTGTTACTCTGATCAGGGCGTCAGTAGCCAATCCATCAGCTGGCTGGCTTTCCAGGATAGGGAAGGCTGAAGGCAAACTTTGGCAAGATCCCTCATCTTGTGACAAGTACCCTGAATATATTTTTTCACTTCTGCATGCATAGCATGAGAGCTCTTACAGTAAACTCCCTTAGAGAAGGACCAGGGGAGACATGATAGCAGTGTTCCAATAGTTGAGGGGCTGCCACAGAGAGGAGAAAGGGGTCAAGTTATTTTCTAAAGCATCCGAAGGCCAGACAAGGAATAATGGATGGAAAATGATCCAGAAGAGATTCAACCTGGAAATAAGGAGAAACTTTCTGACAGTGAGAACAATGAACCAAGGAATAGAAGTTGCCCTCAGAAGTTGTGGGAGTGTCATCACTTGAGACTTTCAAGAAGAGATTGGACTCCCATCTGTCAGAAATGGTGTAGGGTCTCCCACTTGGGCAGGGGGTGGGGGGAATTGGACTAGATGACCTACAAGGTCACTTCCAACTCTTGATTATCTGTTATCTGTTAGACACATACATTCCATGAGTTTGTGGTAAAGTGCACCACCAGACAGAAAGAGGACATGGCGGAGAGAAATTGACATCTTCCTTAACTTCTCCTCCAAAGTTTGCTAATTATTTCCTTCTTTTATTTTTTAGGAGTAGTTAAAGCTCCTTTTGTTATGCCTTCAGGCATAAGGAAGTAAAACTCCTTTTGTTCTCTAATGCCTCATGATTCCCCACCACCACCACCACAAACTCCAGACATGGAAGAAAGTAGAAATGAAATGTCACGCTAAAACTCACAAAATCCTTCAGTAAACTTGCTGGTTGGGGAATTCTGGGCAATGAAGTCCCTCTCTCTTAAAGTTGCTAAGGCAGACAGTCACTAGTTTAGAGAATCCAGCGACAATACAGTGATTTGTTGTTGGTCAGAATCTATCCTCAAGTCCACATATTTTAAAGTTTGTCAACACTGAGAAACTCTCTTTAAATATACAAATTGCAGGTCAGGTGGAGGAACTGCTGCTGTTAGCTTGAACCAAAGTGAAATAAGAGTTTATAGTATTTTTCCTTTCCTTAAAATGCCACTTCCCCCAATTAAATGATATCTCTGCTCTGAAGAATAGTAGTGTTACTGGCTGAGTGATCCATGGAGAATCTGGTCCTCCGTAATCATGCCCAAGTGAGAACTGAGAAAAGGCATATTGTTGGTCACTAACCTTAACCATTTCCAAAATTCAGAAGCCAGCCTGGCTTCCTGCTCAGAATTCTGGGAGCTGGAGTCCCTGCATCACAAGAGACCTAAATGAGACAAAAGCTAATCTGCAGAAATGTTAAGAGGTTGGATGTATTAGAAGGAAAAGATCCTCAGCCATTTTTTGCTCTGAGGATGCAAATCAAGGAAGCCACACAGCAGGACATGGTGGTGTCTTGTGATGAGAGTGAAAATTGTGTTTTTAGAGGATAGTGCCACGTGTGAGATGATGATTACATGAAAAATTTAAAAATGTTTCTCGGCTGGATTATTTCAGCATTAGGGCCCAGACTGGAGTTGTTGCTATTTTTGATATGAGCAACAACAGAACTTCTCAGAGCTGCTATCAATCAAGATTTCTTCACATACTCTGCAGTTTCGTCTTATCTTGTGTGCGGCCTATTCAATATTGGGCAAAGAACGAGGATGGGATTTTTGCTCTTAGATGGATAGTTTTTTAAGTGGGCAAAGGGGCTATGAGGAACTATTAAAAAAAACAATAACTTTTCCACTTGTCCATTAAGTTAGTTATCACTTGTGAGTCCTCATTCTTTGGCGTTTTTTGTGTTGTTTTTAGCCATCCAGTGTTTGATAGCAGGGATACACCCAATATCTTTTATTCCTGAACAATGACTTTAGAACAATTAACTATGTACATTACAGCTTGAAGCATTGATCATAGTCTCAGACATTAAGAAGTTTCATAACTATGTATGTAATTGTTCTTTTGAAATCTGGCTAAACTAAACCCCTCCCGGTAATTTTCATGACAAATAAATCTATGCAAGGCTGGTTCTCTCTAGATTAAAAAGGCTAGCAATCCTTTCTGTTGCAATCAACTGATGAAGACTGCTTTGCCTTCACAAAAAAAAGATGTGTTACTTGAGGAAATATTCATGTAATTTCCTTCTGGGATTAATTGCTTACCAGCTTTGAAAATTTTATTTATTTGATTTGATTTGATTTGATTTGTTGATTGCTTACAAGATAATAGGTATAAGTATAAACATAGTTATGAATACATGGATACATATAAGAAAAATAAAAGAAACAATAGGACAGGGACGGTAGGCACGTTGGTGCGCTTATGCACACCCCCTACAGACCTCTTAGGAAAGGGGAGAGGTCAATAATCCATTCCACTTTCCAATAGAATTTGCCGTCTGTGATTCGGATGATGTGTTTTAAAAACAACCATGATGTTTTAAAGCAGGGGTGCTCCCCCCCACATCCCTGGGCCGTGGCCCATTCAGAACCGAGCCGCACAAGAGGTGGGTGAAAGTGTACACATGCACACAGCTCCACTTGTGCGAGTGCGGGGTGAACATGTTGCGCATGAAGCTCCATTTGCGTGAGCAGTATGTGTGAGTGCCCACACTGTGCAACCACTGAGCCACTACTCATGCTGACCCATCTTGTCTCTCCACCACCACTGCCAGTCCACAAAGCCCCAAAGGTTGGTGGCCACTGTCTTAAAGCATAAACTTTGGTTTTTATGCATCTGGCAGAGAGAAACAAACAAACAAACAAAAAAATGGTTTGGTGCGGTGCGTAAGACTCAAGATCTAAAAATGGGATACCATGAGTTAGTTGTTCTCGTATCTTAAACATGAAGCCAGCTGGAGTTTGTTTTTTTGAGCCAATCACTTTCTCCCAGCCCTTAAAAAGACTGATAATCAAAGAAAAAGAAGAAATGGAATATTATATGGTATGGGATTTATTTTATCAACGATTGGAAAATAAAACAAATTAAAATGGACTAGATGAATATATAAAGTAATGAGATAAGATTGTTAAAAATAGATATATTAAATAATAATTATAAGAAAATGTGATTACTGTTACATTGATAAGAAAAGTATTAAATATAATTGTAAGCACAATATATATGTATCCATTCAACACACGGTTGAAATGAAATGGAATTAATTGTGAAATATATATATATATATATATATATTTCAAAAAAAGGAAGAAGGTGTTGGAAAGAAATATCCTTCTGGGTTCAGTTCCAAGTGGGGAAAAAGACACTGGAAACATGGAGGCTGTTTGGAAAGTTGGTTTAATGGTGGACAGGATCACATGCCTTGGAGCTCTTGGGCAAAGAAAAAGGGGAGGAGAGTCCCTCAGTTTTATGCCCTCTCTGGGGGAAATATTCTGCCTTTTTAAAAAATATATCCTAAAATATTTCATTTTCCTAGGGGAGGGGTGGATTTTAACTTCCTACAAAGGCAAGGGCCAACCACTTTTTAAATGACTTAGGTGGAGCTCTTGTTTAATCTCCTACAGTTGTGGGGTCTTGTGCATTAATGCTGGAGGCATCCATGGGAAAGCTTCTGCAGCCTTTTTCCAGGGAAGGAACAGATAAGAAGGAACTTTGGCCCCATTTCACAGCTTGGATAAGCCACTCTTAAAGAGGCATTAACTCACTTTTTTAACCCTGTCTGCAACTCCAGATTGGGCTGCTGAAACTGGATGGAAAAAGCATCAAATGTGAATGTGGCCTCCTAAAATTTCCACCCCACTCCAAAAGGACCAGATATATTCCTTCATTTCATCCACATGGTTATATCATATAAACAGGGGGATAGAATCAAGATCACATGAAGTGTTAATAACACTTTATAATACCTTGGTATGGCCACACTTGAAATACTGCATTCAGTTTTGGTTGCCATGATGTAAAAAAGATGTTGAGACTCTAGAAAGAGTGCAGAGAAGGGCAACAAAGATGATTAGGGGACCGGAGGCTAAAGCATACAATGACCAGTTGTAGGAACTGGGTATGGCTAGTTTAATGAACAGAAGGACCAGGGGAGACATGATAACAGTGTTCCAATATCTCAAGGGCTGCCACAAAGAAGAGGAAGTCAAGCTATTCTCCAAAGCAACAGAGGGTAGGATAGGAAGCAATGGGTGGCAACTAATCAAGAAGAGAACCCAGCTAGAACTAAGGAGGAATTTCCTGACAGTGAGAATAATTAATCAATAGAACAACTTTCCTCCAGAAGTTGTGAATGCTCCAACACTGGAAGTTTTAAAAAAGATGTTGGATAGCCATTTGTCTGAAGTGGTGTAGGGTTTCCTGCCTAGGCAGGGAGTTGGACTAGAAGACCTCCAAGGTCCCTTCCAACTTTGTTATTCCATTCTATTCTATTTTCCACATTCATTCAGCTTTGGAAAGTGAAAAGTTAAAGAAAAAAGACTCCCAGTTTCAAAAAAAGATTACCCTGGCTTTCTTAAAGCAAGAAGTGAAGGGACCTTACAAGATGTTTTGTTCCTATCTTGCAAACCTAAGGCCTCTCATTTATATTATTTTTTCTTTCTTTCCAAGAGGCATACAGTAGAGTAACATTTCTCAACCTTGGTTGTCTGCTCTACTGACTGGGGAATTTTGGCAGTTGAAGTCCATGCATCTTAGAGTGGTTAAAGTTGAGAAACAGCACACAATAAACGGTTTCTTGGGGACAGTCATATCCTGCCCATTGCATGAAGGAAATCAAATCTGTGTTTCCTTGCACATACAGGATGTGTAAATATTTGCTCCTGTAATACTTATATTTTTTTACTTGGACTTTAAACTTGACTGCTTTTGATGGAAATCAAACACAAGGTGTTTATCTGCTTGCTGGTCAAAATCCCTCTTCCACATTTGATAATTGAAGCAAAGACACACAATGATTCAGAGGTGTGTAACTGGAAATACTGGTCTCTCCCATGCTCTCAGCTGAGCAACATGTGTTAGATTACTATGTTAAAAGAGTTGTGAAAAAGAGGTTAGGATTATGGCGGTTGACTTTTTAGATGGTTTTTCTTAAAAGCATTTGGCATGATATGATGAGCCTTTTTTTGTCAAAAAGTTTTTTTATATTTTAATTATTTAAATACATCTTTGAGAGAGCAGTGAGGTTCCGGAGCATCTTATAGTAAAGAAAAACCAAAAACCACAGTATATAAAGAAAGTGTAGGACTCCATTCGTGCCACTGGAGCTGCCTTCTTGCCTTTGATGCCTCTCGCCATGCCACACATTCCCGTGGATGACCCTTCCCTGAGTATATATTGGTTGAAATTGCTTGGGTAAATTTTTCTCCAAAGAATTCTTGGGCTATTGGTGAAAATTTTTAAGGTTGCAAATGGAGGTAGGACATGTCCATCTGGACGTCCCACTTTTTCCAGAACAAAATGAAATTTTGGGTCATCTTTTGACCTATTGGATTGTCCACCCTCCCATCCAACGTGAGACCCAATCCTCACGCATTCTCAATGAAGCGTCAGTGGGAAGAGGAAATTCCCTCTAATTTTACAAGGAAGAAAACAAATTAAATGTGTACCTACAAAACAATGTTCCTCATGCCTGAGGCAAGAAATATACCTCTTTATTGTTCAGGACAATGAGGGTCATGCAAAGGTGCCAGCTTTGTGGTTATGAAAAATAATGTTGTGGCTTTTCTAAATCAATGTAGTTGAGCAGGAAGCTAAATTCTGCTGTGACATCTTTGTATATCTGGGCCATTAGTTGAACAGCTCTAAATTATTGTCCAGTGTTTAACATTTGGCAACTTTTAAGACATTGTAATTTAAGAATTCCAGAATTGCTAAGAGTTGCTAAGGTTAAGAAACACTAGTATATTATACTATAGATTAGCTAACAAGCATGCTAGCTGAGGAATTTTGGGAGTTGAAGTCCACACGTCTTAACTTTGCCAAGTTTGAGAAACATTGTATTAGATAAGTGAGAATAATACTCATTAAAATGTATGCCTTCCCAGATCCTGTGTTTCTGCGAAGAAATGTCATATATTAATTAATTTGACTTTGAGACAAGGTTTAATACAGAAATGTCCAACCTTGGCTTGGCCACTTTAAGACTTATGGACTTATGGCTGCCTAGGGAATTCAAGGAGTTGAAGTCCACAGGCGTTAAAAGTTGTCATGATTGGATAACCCTGGTTATTAAGTATTAACTTTTGCACACCTGTATTTTCTTGAGCTTCATAACCCCTAGATGGAAACTGATGTTTGCACAACAGACTGTACTGTTCTTTTTGCTAAGAGACTAATTAAACATTGGAAAGATATATTTATGTCTCCTTCACTCAGGGGTGGGATTCAATTTTTTCAACAACCTGTTCTGTGGATATGGCTTAGGTGGTGGGCATGGCTTGGTGGTCATGTTATTGGCTGGGTGTGGCCAATTCAATATCACTCACATCAAGGCACGCATCTCCTCGCCTAGCCTCTCGTGACTGTGGGGATGCTGCAATAGTTGTAAGTGTGAAAAATGGTTATGAGTCACTTTTTTCAGTGCCATTGTAACTTTGAATGGTCATTCCAAATAAGCAAAGTACCAGCAAAGGAAGGGAAAAAAACTCCACAGAGAAGTTCCAGAGACAGGAAGTCTTGCCAAGAATGTAAAAAGGGTTAACGGAGAGGCAATTTCTGTAAGCAACAGCAGAATGTTTCCTTCCTGCCTTCCTTACAGAATTAGGCCAGTAATTTCTTCCAACAACCGGTTCTCCAAACTGCTTAGAATGTTAACAACCGATTCTAGCAAATAGGTGCGAACAGGTAGAATCCCAACCCTGCCTTCACTGGAAAACTTAATATTACTAGGGCTTTTGAAACAGTTACATGTTGATTAAGCATGACCTCCATGAAATGAAGAAGGTACTATTCTTCATTTTAAATTATTTAAGGCTTTCAAGAAATGTTCAGAAAAGACTGAACAGTCATTTGTCCAGAATGGTATCGGTAGTCCATTTTGTGACCACAAATGGACCGGCAACTCAATCTTAAGTAAAAAAGTTGCTAATTGAAAACACAACTGTGCTCGGGATTGTATTTCAGCTTTCCTTTTGCTTTATAATAGAATTCTTTATTGGCCAAGTGTGATTGGATACACATGGAAGTTGTTTTGGTGCAAATGCTCTCAGTGTTCATAAAAAGAAAGAAAAAAAAATCATTCATCAAAAATCATAGGTATAACACTTAATAGTCGTCAAAGAGTACAAATAAGCAATCAAATCATCTTAGGAAGCATAATAATAACCAATCAAATCAGCCTATGAAGATGTGAGGTCCAGTCATAACTTTTACTTTTTTTATTACTGTCATAACTGTGAATGATTGCAAAATGAGGCAGTCACTAAATGAGGATAATCTATATGAGGATTCCTGTTCTGGACAGGGGATTGAACTAGAAGTTTCCTTCCAACTACCAACTCTATGAAATTGTTACATGAAGCTTTATATAGGCATTATAAACCATGATAAGCCATATATCTAGGCTTCTCATATACATATAATACATAAAAGGGAGGAAAAGAACAATAGATATATATTGTATGTATGTGTGTGATATATATGGGGATTTCTTTTTTGTTTTGTTCCTGTTTTATTTTTACTATTATTTTTTTCCTTTATTCTGTTTCATTCTATAAATAAAGACAAATAAATAAATATATGAATGCAGTCCCCATCTCTTCCCTTTTATAGTCAGGTAAACAAGAATCCTTTTTTAAGAGGAGGAAGGAGTATTAGGTATGCCTTGATTTTTTTTTTTTTTTAGAAAAATNCATTAGGTATGCCTTGAGGGTTTTTTAGAAAAATACTAAAGATGAGATTTTTTAAAAAAATCAATATATATTCGTGCTGGTTTTTCATGTTGTTTATTCATTACATTCAGTAAAGGAGATAATATCAGGCCCACATTCCCAAGCTGCAAGACAGTGAGGGGAAAAATCTTCTGAGGGGATTCTTCGGAGGTCCTTATCACCAGGGCCTCCCTTAGGTGCTGATGGCTCTCACGGCTGGGCTGCACCCAATTTTCTTGAGGCGAAAAGTGATTCCCGCAGAGTAAAGGTTGGTATCCACAGGCAGAGCACATGCTGAGGCAGAGCTGCAACCTCTGGAAGCAATTGGCATAGGATCGCCACCTGAGGACCAAAAATTCAGTCAGTTCAAGCAGAGGTCTCCAACCTTGGCAAGTTTAAGCCTGGAGGACTTGAACTCCCAGGTTTGCTGGCTAGGGAATTCTGGGAGTTGAAATCCACCAGGCTTAAAGTTGCCAAGGTTGGAGAGCCCTGAATTAAAGAGTTCTTGTGGCATCCAAAAGGAGAGCTGCCAGGTTGCCTGTTCAAATTCTATCTCGGCTATCACTCCAAAAGGTTTGGTTGCAGGAACTGGGTATGTCTAGCTTCATGAAAAGAAGGACTAGGGATGACATGATAGCAGTCTTTCAGTATTTGAGGGGCTGCCCTAAAGAAGAGGAGGTCAAGTTATTCTCCAAACCACCTGAAGGCAGGACAAGAAGCAATGGAGGGAAACTAATCCAGGAGAGAAGCATTCTAGAACCAAGGAGAAATTTCCTGACAGTGAGGACAATGGAACGAGTTGCCTCCAGAAGTTGTGGAGGCTCCAACATGGAGGATTTTAAGAAGAGACTGGACAGCCGCTTGTCTGAAATGGTGTAGGATTTCCTGTTTGAGCAGGGGGTTGGACTGGAGGACCTCCAAGGTCCCTTCCAACTCTGTTATGCATGTTGTGAACAACATTCTCTCAACTGTTTTGTGGAACCTACAGGGATAGTATCTTGCATATTTGTCATAAACCAGGCCTTTTGGCTGGGTTCACACAAGACACTATACCTTCTTGTTGACTTCTGTGTATGACCTGGTGTTGACCCCACAACATGAAAATGAAAATGAAACTTACCAGTAGTCATGGTTCCAGATGCGGTTATACAACGATTTTCTTCTCCTACGCAGTTCAGAGAACCGTCCACTTCGCACTGATCCAAGCCAATGCCAAAGCATGCTGGGCAGGTCAGCCCATTGAGGGTGGTATTCTTAGCAGGTACTATAAAGATTATGCCATAAAGATGTAGGAGAAAGAACACCAGAAAGAGGTGATAACAGACAGTGTTTCTAAACCTGGGCAGTTTGAAGTTGTGTGGATTTCCCCTCCCAGAATTCCTCAGTCACAGGGAATGGTATTAACCATTAAGCAGACTAAGCATGTGCTTAGGGCACCAGGCCCAAAGGGGGCACCACAAAGTTGAGAAGGCTTTGTTTTTACAGTATGTGCAAAGGAGGGAGGCACCAAGGTTTGTCTGTGCTTAGGACACCAGTGTGCCTTAATGTGCCACTGCCCAGCCAGCATGTATGGGCTCAACTCCTAGAATTTCCTGGCTAGCATGCCTGTGGATTCTGGGAACTGATAGCAGGGATGAGCCACTCAGGTAAAATCAAGGAAATAGGAAGAACACAGATTTCAATAGACAGCGTTGGAGGCGAGGCGAATTAATCTAGGGTAGTGTTACGTCCATGCAAGTGCAGACGTATGTTAAACTCGGTTTCCTATAAAAGGGGCTGTCAGCTGGGAGCTGGATGTTGGTTTATTACGACTTCTTACCTTGAATGAACAGTGCTGCTAGAATTTAACTGCACATCTCTTCCCACTTGCAACTTTGCAGGTAGCAAAATATATCTTTGGTTAAGAGACAGAAGCTTTTGTGAATTGCACATTTCCTGCAGACTTTTTACAGAATCTTGGAAATTGCAAGTGGAATTTCTCCGCGGGATTTATCAAGAGGGAGGTCCTTTGAAATGCATCAAAATGCTTCTCCATGTGCTTCTTTCCACCTTGATGTTCATCAGCAAAACTGATGTTCACTTTGAAAAGGGAATGTTGCCCTTAGAGATCCAAATGTTAGATCTTCTCTCTTAATTTTAAGAAAACCATGGCTGGCATGTTAGGAATGTTGAAGAATGAAGTTTGAATCTTGGCCTAGGGGGTGTTTGCGTTCCTCATTTCCTGTTTACAATGAGGGAGCTGGTGTGCCACTCCGAGCCAGCTTTGACTGGAAGGATGTATAAACCATGTATTTAATGGTTTATACATATATTTAAAATAAACCATTGTTTAAAAGGCTTAAATATTTTGAGCAGAGTTGGACCTGATGGCTGTTGCAAATGGATATGCCAAATCAGGTAGAAAAGAGTACATGAAAGTAAGCAACCCCAGTGAAAATTTGGAGGAATAAAGATACCAACTTCAGAAACTTTAGTTGGGGAGAAGACAAATGGTTCCTTACTGTCTAACTTTTTGTTGCATAGGTCTCCTTGGCAACAGTTGATGATGAGCCAGAAATGGTTCTCAGAGTTGAATGTGACACTGACGGATCCAGCCTGGCAGTCTGTGCGATCAGAACAGAGTTTGACAGTCTCTGTGGTTTTATTAGACACTGGTGAAGAAGACACAGATAAAAGAGGTTTGGATAAATTAGATAACACGTTGCTAAAAATTTCTTTGGTAAAATGACTGAAAGCACCATCAAGTAGATAATTTCCACTGCAAGTTTACCTGGACGATGACACCCAAAGTTGCTTTTTTTTCTTTCTTTCAAGAGGCAACTGGACTTTCTGGCTTTTCTCTGAAGATGTTTCGCTTCTCATCCAAGAAGCTTCTTCAGCTCTGACTGAAATCCTTCCATTCCCCACCAATCCAATCAGAACTGAAGAAGCTTCTTGGATGAGAAGCAAAATGTCTTAAAAGAAAAAAACAGAAAGCCCAGTTGCCTCTTGAAGAAAAAAAAAAGCAGTTTAGGGACAACCATTATCTGGATGACTAAGAATCTCCATAGTCATTTAGACAGTGACACTAAGTGGGAAAAGAAGGATGGGAGCAGGGAACTCAGCCACTTGTCTGTTATTTCTCCCACCGTCATGATGGGGAATAATGGAAATTATTCCTCACTGTATCTGGAAAGCACACATTGAAGAAAGGGGCCATAGTAGCCCTACTGCTTTTTTGACCCTTCAAAGCTCAGTACAGTATTCGGAAACTGGAGAGACTTTTCTGCTTTTCTACATTCAGATTAATGGGGTTCTGGGTATTCAAAAAGGAAGTCTAGTGATGATCGATTTTGAAGGAAGATATATGGGTGATGCACAAGAATATAACATGCTTAATTTGAATATTTAGGCACATACATACACCCCTTACATAGGTATATATTGATTTCTATTCCACCTCACCTCTATGCAGATATTCTATGCCATTATAAAACTTCCTATATCGATCATCACAGGTTGGGGGAATGAAACACAAGGGGGTGTGCAAGATTATTCATTAGGATATGGCAAGAAAATAATAGGATATCTATTGTTATTTATTTTTTCCAATCCTTTAAAAAAACTATTTTGGGGAATGTTGACATATTCAACAGAAATAGCATCCCACCTCAGTCAATCGATCAATCTTTATTTGGTCATTAGACTAGCAGAACTGCCCATCTCATGTTAATAACTCTGAGTGGCTAACAATATTTGTGTGTGTGTATATGGAAGGGCTAGGATCTTTCTGTTTTTATATAAATGTAAATATACATATACATATACATATATATATATGCTGTTCAGCTTCCTTCGGGTATTATCCCACATCATTGTAGTTGTGCTTTTAAAGTTGTAGCAACGTTTTGGCAGAATCTCATCTGCCATCATGAGGCTTCTGTACTGAGTTTGTCTCAACTTTAACAGCACTACAATGACGTGGGATAATACCCGAAGGAAGCTAAACAGCACATATATATATACACACACACACACACACATTACAAAGCCGAAGAGCCAGCGTTGTCCAATGACTTCTCTGTGGTCATGTGGCCAGCATGGCTAAACACCAAAGACTCATGGAATGCTGTTCCCTTCCCACCAAAGTGGTCCCTATTTTTCTATTTGCATTTTTACATGCTTTCAAAGCTGGGACAAGTAATGGGAACTCAGTCTGTTATGCAGCAGTAGGGATTTGAACTACTATTTGAACAGCACAGTGGAGTCGCCATGGTAACAGCTTCACAGTACTTCACAAGGGGGCGGTTGTAAGGGGACCTGTCTGCACCTCTACGAGATTCCCTCAGGACCTACATCACACAGATCACAATCAGGGCTCAGGGAGAAGTTGCCCTTGCAATTGCTTCTTCAAGAATTGTAGAGAAGTTAATGGAAGGAGGGAGGACAGCCCATGCTGCACTGACATTGCCACTTGACATCTGCCATTCCTGTCTCATAGAGGATTGGGATAAAGAAGTACCCAGGCAACAGCCAGGTTATCAGTTAGTGTAACAATAAATCAACATATTGGGAAGACCTTCTCCAACATTTTGGTGATAAGATTGCCCAGTTGAAAAAAAAAATTGGAAACCAACCACTGTCCTGTCTGCTCTTCTGGGAACTTAGATCTCTTAACTCCCTCTGCTGGTTCAAAGCAACTCTTGAGATCTTTTACTCACACAAGGAATTTATTCCTACAGCAGAAAAACAGGTATCTTCAGTCTCTTCACAGGTGCGGCTCATGCCAGCACAGTTTGTACCTGGACCTCTACAGGTCACACAGATCAAACAGGAACCTGGAGAAAACAACACAGATGAGACGTTGTTATTCAACAAGCTATGATGGAGAAACTAGGCTTCATTGAATACATCTCATTATGCAGAGTGGTGTTTCTTAATTTTTGTGTTCTTAGGATTCACCCTTCCTGCTTTTAAAAATGATGAAGATCTTTCAAGGAGCTTTGGTTTGCATGGATTTTATCTTTATTGATATTTACCATATGAAAATGGGCACATTTTTAGAATATTTTTTGAATCATGTCAAAGCAACAATATTAAAGCCATGAGATCTAAAATAAATAATTTTTTTCATGAAAAAAAGATATTTTTAAACAAAAAAATGTTGATTTTGGAGACTCCTGAGATGGGTTTGAGAGGTCCTCTGCCGGTGTGGAGAAACTGTAAATCACAGTTTCATCAGAATGAGAAGATGTAGGAAATCCAATGAAAGTTCCTGCCCTTCATCAAATGAGGTTGTCTGTCTTTGGTAGCCCCTCTTGAATCCACACTGTTACAGAGTAACAGAGTTGGAAGGGACCTTGGAGGTCTTCTAATCCAATCCCCTGCTCAAGCAGGATCCTCTATACCATTCTAGACAAGTGTCCAGTCTCTTCTTAAAAGTCTCCAGTGATGAAGCACCCATAACTTCCGAAGGCAAGCCATTCCACTAGTTAATTGCTCTAATTGTCAGGAAATGTCTTACTTCTAGGTTGCTCCTTTCTTTGACTAGTTTCCATCCATTGTTTCTTGTCTTGCCTTCTGGTGCTTTGGAGAATATGTTGATCCCCTCTTCTAACCCATGGCCTCTAGAGCAAGGTAAAAATATGCAAGGATACAAGCACACCTCCAAGAATGGATGCATCCATCTTGCCTTTACTCAAGCTGTAAAGCAGAAAGACTGCAGTGCCCATAACTAGCTCAAAGCAAGTTTACCTTGAGTTAGGAGTGTGGCCAGAAGGAAACTGAGGCTGGACAAAGATGCCATGATGTTGAATCTTGTAATCTGCAGATCTGTAGATTCTGAGGTGGAAGCTGGGGAATATATATACTGGACCAGTTACATAAGGGGGAGGGAAGGAGGGAGTAAACAGGATTGGCTTGAGAGGCACTTAAAACCTGGGCAGCCCCCCTCTGCTCTCTTCACAGCTGATTTCCTTGTCTGCTGATGGCCTCAAGAGGTCCCTTTGTGTGCCAGGTGGCTGTACGCCCCTCACCAAAAGGAGCACAACCAACATCATTTTCTGAAATGCTGCTTGTGGTTGGCAAGGGAGAGTGCCAAGGTGTTGCTTTTTAATTCAGGGAATATAAAATGAAAGCCAGAGAAAAGAGGAATGCTTCCTTATCTAAAATCTAAAAGCCACTTCACATTTTCTCCAGAACAAATGACCCCATTTTCATTGGGAGCAAGTCCTGGTCATCTAAACTTTCACTGCAGCTTGGCACAGAGGGTGGGTGGGGGAGAACAGCCAAGCTGGATGCCAAGATTGCAATCATTCAGAACCACCTCTTCAAATTGCTTTTATTTCCAAGAGTAACAAAATGTGTATTTTTGTACATGTATAAGGGGGGTGGAGGTTCATTGTGAATCTGGGAACAAACAGGCTTCTTAGCAGGTGTGAGAGCCTTCCTTGTAGGGTTGTTTTCAAGATTTTGGCCACTATTTTGCATCCTGATGACTGGTTGTGGCTACAGTTATTCCCAGTTGGAAATGGCCAGTGTATCCATGGCACGATCCCTTCTGTAACTGCCCATTAAGGCAGTTCAAATTGTCACTTTTTGCACTGGGTGAAGAGGTTCAATGTAAAAAGAACTTCTGGGTATATAAAATTTACCATGGTGTTAACCAACCATGAAATGGCTTCACACCTAATAAAGGGATTCAAACAAACCCACATCTTAAGCATGGTGGTTAAAGAAATTCCAAGAGTGTCTGATTCCGAAGAGACGTAACACTGACTTCTGAAAAAAGATGTGTGTTTCCTGACCAGGTTTGGAGAGGAAATAATGTTACTACTGTAGCCACACCACACAATTAAATTGGATGTTCCTCTCAGACTTGAGTATTAATGAACGGTTGCGAGGTCCCAAAAGTCTCAACATTAATTAAAATTTGAAAACATTATGACTCCTGTATTGGGACATTTTGAGATCACAGCATCCATTTTAAGTTATCAATTATGATTTACTGATGGTTCACCCAATATACTAAACCTGTATAAAACAAACCAAATTTTACAGTGTGTCCCTATAACAATTTTAAAGGCATTCTTGACTATTTTCAAAAATGTGAAATCTAGAATTTCCAAACTATGACTTTGATTCTTCTCAGGGGCACTGCCGTACAGCTATAGCTAAATCTGTCTCATATGGAAATTTGGAATGGGAGGGAAGGGTCAGGGTTTTAAAACACCAACAGCAGCTGATGTAAAAACTATGGTGTCCACCATCCTTTTCCAACCAGGCAACCTTCGGATATGTTGGATTTCAACTTCCCTAGCATCCAACACCGCTTTTTAAATCCAACATTGCCAGGATCAGAATAAATCAATGAATAAATTAATTTTCTGTCCCTGTGGTGGTTTCTCTCAATCTTTGCTTCTGGCTGGGCAATTCTGGGAGTTGACATGCATCCATTTTAAAAGTTGCCAAGGATGGGAAGCATTGCCCTATTAATTTTATTTTTCAGAGGATTTTTTTTTACTACTGAATAAGCAAGCATGTCGATACTAGATTAATAACCTGACTCATAGAAATAATACATTGTTACTTTTGTTGGTATTCATTCAATTTTTTAAAGAGAGATGTTACTTATGTGCCTTTTCAGAGATAAGACTAGGCTATTTTACTTCCACCACACTAGAGATTTCATTTCACCAACTAATGGTTACAAAGAATGAACGAAGGTTGGGAAATCCCAGTCAGTGTTTTACAAACAGGGCCAATTCATTTGGCCTTCAACTCCCCAGATCTCCTCAATACGTCTATGCTGGCTAAGGAATTCTGCAAACTGAACTTCCACACGCCTCAAAAAGCCCGCGCAAAAATCGCATGCGCAGAAGGGAAGAACCGCGCTTCGGCGCCATGGCGTCACGACCGAAATGAACGAATGTGAGCATGCGTCACCACATCCCAACCCCCTGACCTTCCCGCTCGCTCTAAAACCGCACGGCGTTGTTTTTTTTTAAACAGACGTCGGGTTGAGTTTGCGCGCGGAGACGCCAAAGGGCACAAGTGGGAGGGACCATAGAGACGAGCGTCCGGGAGGGTATAGAGCGCCCGTTTCCGGCGCCTTGGCGGAGTTTTGCCGCCGGGTGACGGCGGGTGACAGAAAGTGGCGGGGCGATGCCGGAGATCGAGATTCGACATGTGGTATCCGCGAGCAGCTCCGACACGGTAGCGCGGCTTCCACGGGGGGCGTTGTTCTCCGCTCGGGGGAGCAAGGCAGCCGTGGGGGGGCGGGGGAGCTGTTAAGTTGTGGGATGGAGCCAGCCATTGTGAGGTGGCGTGGGCGGTGGGGAGTTGGATGAGGGGGCGGCCGGGCCTGAAAGAGCCTCTCGGTGGCTTCGGGGGTGGAATGGGGTGGGTGGGAAACCGTACAGACCTGAGGTCTCCAACGTTGGCCACTTTCACCCTGGAGGACTTCAACTCCCAGAATTCCCCAGCCAGCTTTGTTGGCTGGGGAATTCTGGGAGTGGAAGTCCTCCGTGTTAAAGTGGCCAACGTTGGAGACCCCTGGTTCAGACAATGCAGCCTGCATTCCTTATGATACTTAAACCAGACAAAAGCCAGAATGGCTACTTTGGGCTCCAATGTGTTGGCTAATAGTCAGTCAGGATGGGGAAACTGGCCATTGCCTGAAACATTAACTTGGATGATTGATTTCGGCATCTGGGATTTTTCCAAGAGAGGCCATTGGACTCCACTTCTAAAGCTTCTTGGATGAGAAGCGATGGGGAAACGAAACAACCACTTCATAAACTCATGGCACAACCTAGGAGAAAAAAACCATCAGGATTAGATTCGATCGTCCATCTTGATTTGAAAGATAGTCCATTCGATGGTTTAGATAGTCCAGCTTCATTTGAAAGACAAAGGCCGCTCTTTGGAAGACAGCAAAGTCCACATTTTGGACAGAGAAGGCCGCTGGTTTGAAAGAGGGGCCAAAGGGGCCATCAGTGTCAAAATTGAACAGCGCTGTCTCAACAGAGGGGGAGGGATACAGCAACATCTTTCTCCAATCTACAGCGTACTTTCAGCTGTTCCAAGAAGGCTCCACACCCATTTGCACCCCCATGAGCAAGATAACTCTCCAAGGGGCCTCAACAACTTGCTGAAAGAATTCAAATATCCAGCTGTCTGCAAGGAATATAAATCCTTCCATTTCCCACCATGCAGTCAGAGCTGAAGAAGCTTCTTGGATCAGGAGCGAAACGCCTTCAAAGAAAAATCAGAAAGTCTAGTTGCCTCTTGAAAAAAAGCACTTTTGGGATGAGAAGCAAAATATCTTCCAAGAAAACCCAAGAGAAAATGCACCTTGGGGACAACCAAGATAGATTGAGCATCTGAGATGTAATAGGGATAAACCATTGTGATCCCCTCATTTAAGGGCTTGGTGTGTTGGATAAACCTCATCAAAAAGACAGAGAGGGGAAGAAGAAGAAAGAGGGGGTCATAAGAGAGAGAAAAAAGGGATGTCTATGAGTCTGAAGCACCATTTTTTCTAGCTTGCCTTTTGGGGAATAGGTAGCTTAGGACTGTCATAGTACAGGTAGTCCTCGATTTAGGATGACAATTCAACCCCATTATGCTGAATTAGCATGACACGTTTGATTGAACTGGGTTTGAGATGGTCTGTTTTGCCTGTTACATGAAGTTACTGTAAGCCAGAATAGAGCTCAGTTGGATTTCTTAACCTTTATAACTTTTAAGATATGTGGGCTTCAATTTTCCAGAAACTAGCTGGGAAATTCTGGGGATTGAAATCCACACATCTTAATGCTGTTGGAGTTGAGAAATGCCAGAAAGAGAGCAATTGTACTTTCTGGTGGATTTAAAGTGTGATGGGTAAATACAGTCCATGTATAAGACCATTGGGGAATGAGGAAAGGAAAACAGGATAAGGAGTAAAGAAAGGATATATGGTTAGGATTATTTTCTTGCCATTGATTTAGCCTCTTTTCCTGTCCACAGACGCATTGTGCTGAGAACCTGCTCAAGGCTGACACCTATCGCAAGTGGAAGGCTGCCCAGGCTGGGGAAAAGCAAGTCTCTGTCATATTACAAGTGAGTTTCTGCTAATCCCTTGGTGAGATTTGTCCCCAACACTTTCTGCAGTTGTTGGAGTACTTGCAGTATGACAACTTGCTGTAAGCATATTTATTCTGTTACAGATGTGTGTGTATAAATTATAGTTCTTCAAACCCAATCCTATCTATGTATGTATGTGTGTCTGTCTGTCTGTCATCTCCATTTAACAACACCATAATCCCTTGCAGGGTGGAATCTGGGCAACTGAATGGAGCTCGCAGAATGTTTTAATGGCCAGATGCTCTTCCTGTCACCAATGCGGAGTTTTGTTCAGCAGACATATTCTCAGTGTGTGCCCAGAGAGAGAAATATCTCACAGCCTCCTGACTGTGAGGCGAGAACTCCACCTCTAGGCCACCACACCACTCATATGTATATATATGCATGTATGTATATATATAACAGAAATAAATGCTTTTCAGGTAGTATTTAGAATTTCTTCATAATTTTCCTATTGTAGTTAATCATGGTTCTGCAGTGCATTACTGTATGCTCAGCCCTCCACCAGTCTCCTCAAAATCAGCTTGTTAAGATCTGTTAAGATCTTAGCAAAATCAGCATTTGGAAGAGGAACACCTTGCTGTCTTAGATAATCCCTGTCAGTCAAATTGGATAATGATGACTTTGGTCCTGATTTAGTTTTAGGATAGCTTTATTTGCTGTTTGCATAGCTCATATACTTGGTTGGGGCTTATTTGTTTAGATCAATATCTAACTGTTAAGATCTGAGCTTAGAGCAGGGCTGTCAAACTCATGACCGGTTTAGCAAAGGGGGAAAAAGTCCCAATGCGTCATGTGATGCCACTGTGACGATGTGAGTTTGGCACCCCTGCCTATAGGACTCCTTTCCTGCATTTTCCACAATTCTTTTACTGTATTCTCCTTCCCTCACAGTTTGAAAAAGAGGAGCAGATTCACAGCATTGATATTGGCAATGAAGGCTCTGCCTTTGTGGAAGTGCTGGCTGGTAGCTCTGCCTCCTCCAGTGAGCAGAATTATGAGGTGAGTGAATTCGGTGTCGTCTGAGAGTTGCCATCACAGCATGGAAGTGGTATTTGTGTGTGTGTGTCTTCAGTGAAGGGGGTTTGGTGTTACTTCCTTTGTTCTATTTGAATATGTACAGTCACAATTGGTAGGATTCCAGCAATGTAAACCAAACATCATTTGAATACAGGTGTGTGTATGGGGCTCCATGCAGGCTGGCTGCTTAGCAGTTTAGGCAAAGCAGTGTCACCTGCTTTGGGTGTCAAACTCTTGGTCCGCAGGCTGAATGTGTCACCTGCTGGCCATACCCCATCCCTGTTTTAGTGGGGGGGAAGGGAGAAAAAGTTGCGATACAACACATGGCAACGTGTCATCGCGAGTTTGACATCCCTGCACTCGAGGCACAAGAGAGACCCTGCTTTCCCCCTGTATTTAATGTGTGCAACACTCTTCCCTCAAGAGCCCAAATTGTGATTTGATGTTCTGTTGCTCGCTCTCAGGCAATTTGGGGAGGACTCTTCTGGATTAAGACTGGAATTTAGTGAGAGATGTATTTTCAAAAAAGCTGTGTCTCTTGATCTCCATTGTAGTGCTTTCCATTCCACCTCAGGTGCTGTTGGTTACATCCTCCTTCATGTCTCCCTCAGAAAGCAAGAGTAGCACCAACTTGAACAGAGTCCGTATGTTTGGGCCAGATAAACTGGTGAAGGCTACAGCTGAGAAGAAGTGGGACCGAGTTAAGATTGTTTGTACCCAGCCGTATACCAAGGTTTATATTTTGGAAACAAAATATATGTGATGCTGGCTGGAGTCTACCTTGGACTCCTGCATTTATTACTTCCTCAGATGTTTGATAAGGAGCTGGTACTTTTTAGCATACTCTTTAGCAATTGTGTTTAGTATCAAATGGGTTCCGTGCCTTCTTATAACTGCATTTCAAAGGTGAAAGAGTCATCGTTTTATATATAAGAAAAGAAGTCAATCTCAGACAGTTTTGATGATTATCTGGCAAACAGAAATTGTGACTATTAATTTCTTCTAAATGGGACTCCAAATTTCTGGGTATTCACCTTTCTGGAGGCGAGGTGAAGCTCACTTCCAGAAGTTCGCAATTATGCCTTTTCTAGATGAAGGTCTCTAGATAGGTGAACGAGCTAAAATCTCATTGGTCCTTTTTTATAGCCCTATCTTGTGAATGTTTACTCAGAAATAAAGCTTGCTGGCTTCAGCGAGACTGATTCCCATTTATATAATTATTGAATTGCAACTTTACAAGTGGGCTAACTTCTCTCAAAAGAGCATTTAAACTCTAGGATCAAAAAAAGTAACAGTTATTAGCCGCTTATGTTAAGCAAGATTTATCCCTAAGGCAGACTGGCTCATGACAGACCCAGAGTTGTCTCGTGGGGTCATCTCAGAGACGACGAGGGACCGGCTCATGCCGACCTGGCCACGCCCACCCAGTCAGCTGTGACAACCAGGCCATGCCCACCCTGGCCCCCAAGGGCAAACAAAATCCTGGTACGGCACCTATGGGATTGAGATTGACACCCCTGCCCTAAGGCATGCTAGGAAGAGAAAATTGCAAGCTCTCAAGAGGTCAAACCTTCCTGTTGACTTATTAATCCCACCAGGGCTTAATACTGGCAATGAAGGCTCTCCAGATTTCAGTTTTCAGATTTTTTGGAATTGGGAATTGTAGAAGTTGCGTATGTCCCCCAAGAAGTAATGCTAGTCTTACTTGTTTCTAACATTTATTAGCCGCATAGATTTATCTGCCTTCTATTTTAAAACTGGTTTGTGTTCCACCTCTGGAGGGAGAATAGTCTGCCATTAGAAAAGGCAATCGGCATGCACAGAACGACAAATTGTGTCTGTCTGATTTGCCTAAATCTGAATCCTCTTTTCTCTTCAGTCTCTGGCTTATGGCCTTTCTTTCGTGAGGTTCCATTCTCCTCCAGACAGCAGTGAGACACATTCCAAAGCGGCTTCACCGGTGAGGATCCCTTGAGTTACATGATCCCGTCCAACATTTGTGATCCTATATTTTACCACACTTCTTTAAAATCTGGGCATCTCATTCTCTTTTTGTTCCACCCGCATCAGAAGGTCACCAAATTGGGCCAGTTTAAGGTGAAGGAGGATGACAGCAACTCCAGCTCTCTGAAACCTGGTGCTCTTTTTTTCAGCCGTGCCAGTAAACCTCTGGTCTCCCCCCCTAAAGGTAATTCTCACAAGTTTTTTATCCTCCTTAAAAGTCATCCAAAGATCACAGTTCCTATTTCTCATCCCAGCCAATAGCAGGCAATAATCTTTCTCTGTTGTGACTTAGAAGCTGATTATATGAGATTTTGCTCTTGCAATGCTCTAATCAACACTAATTGCTGTTATCAAATAGAATCTGATAAAGTGAGATGTTACCTTCTTCTTGGCCGTTCTTGAAATGAAACTTTTTTTCAGCTGAAAATGTCCGTTCTAATGCTTTATCTGCTCTTTAGCGTTTGCAGTGCTTTTACCATCTATAGACATCCACTTTGAGACTGGTAACTGATGATGATGATGATGATAATAATAATAATGGCTATTCTTGCAGTATCTCAGAATGACCAGCCTTCGCCCAGTTATGCTGCTGCCTCACTACAGACCAACAAATCTCTTTCTCCTGACTCTTCACCATCAGCAGTGGAAAAGCCCACCACCAAAACTCCACCCAAGGTAAAGAAGATAAAATTGAAGCCATGCGAGTGGGCAAAAGTGGTCACATTCCAACCTTTTTCCTTTCTCTTAATTTGCTGTCCAACTGAGAAACAAACAAAAAAAATCCTTGCTTAATGACCACTCGTTCAGCAACCGAATGAGTGGTACCTATAACTGGCCTTCCTAGCTGCAACTGGTAACAACATCGCCATTGATTGGAGGAGTTATGTCGTTGCAGTTCATCCTGTGCTCACATGACCTCTATTTGCAACCTTCACAGTCAATGAAGAAACTGGAGGAGGTTGCAAATAGTCACCATGTGATGTTGCATAAGTTGCTAAATGATAGCAACTAGAAGTCATAAGTTGGTATGGTCCTATGATGATGTGTTTTTATGACCGTGTCACTTTGTGACAGAGATTCTGTTCCCAGTTACTGTTGTTAAGCAAGGACTATTGTACTTCCATTCCACAATTTTACTGTGTCGTCTCTCTAGGCACAGGAGCATGGACCAGAGCAGCATAGGGGTCCTAGAATTATTTGCAGCCAATCTTAAAAGGATCCTTAAGCCTATATTTGTCTTAGAAGTAAATCCAATGAAGTTGGGAGAAGCTTCTGTCCAAGTATTTTAGGATTAGTTGCAGCCTTAAGTTTTTTTGTCTTTGCAGGAACCCACCCCAGTCAAAAGGAAATTTGAGTTCAGCAAAGAAAATGCTGGCCTCTCATCAGCAACCAAGAAAGCTAACCCTGATAAGTCCCGCGTTACACACCCACCTTCCAAAAAACACAAAGGTGTGTGAAGAAAGGAGGGAACTTGCAAGTTGAAAACTTCATGCAGTACACAACATTTTTTCAATTCATCTATTTATTTAATCAATAGTTTGTGTGGCCAAGCGTCTCAACAAGTGTCTCTGAGTGGCAAACAATACTAAGATAAGATGAAAGCAGTTGTACAAGCAATAGCCCTGAACCAAATATTTTCAGCACGTTAGACTTTGTCCTTATTACTATTATATCTTTATTAGATTCCAGAGTCAAATATTAAAATGCAAACTAGCATAAAAAGGAAGGAGTGAAACAAATTTAAAATAACCCAAAAAAGTATTATTCGTTTGATGTAAATATTTTTGAGTGCATCACCTTCTTGGAGTTTGGATTTTTAAGCATTGACTGTTACTGTTACAGGCTGGGTAATTTACATCAAAGAATGAGCAAGGATTGCCTTTTCCATCTTTCCTAACCTTTGCATTTTGTTTTTGTTGATTTGCAGTCTCTCTCTCCACGTCTCCTCCCCAGAAGACGCTGCCTTTCAAAAAAGCTCTTCCAACGCAGTCTTCAGAGGAGACAGCCGCCAACGGGTCTTTCCAGCAACTCCTACAGGGTACTGTCTTTGTGCTGAGTGGCTTCCAGAACCCCTTTCGCTCTGAATTAAGGGACAAGGCCTTGGAGATGGGGGCCAAGTACCGTCCAGACTGGACCCCTGACAGCACTCACCTCATGTACGTGTCTGGTACCCAGTGGATCTATTATCCTAAAACATGCATGCACCCCCACAATTCCCTAAACCAAGGATCTTCAAACTTGACAAGTTTAAGACTTGTGGACTTCAACTCCCAGAATTCCTGAGCTAACATGACTGGATGAGGAATTCTGGGAGTTGAAGTCCACAAATCTTAAAGCTGTCAAGTTTGAAGACCCCTGCCCCAAATATTAAGCCACTGCAACCTCAAGTGCTCTGCTTGGGGAGCCCAAGACCTCAACTTTGTTTTTGGTAAAGGAAGAACTCAAAGAGACCCACAATTTTGCTAAACTTTATAACTACTTGCCAATTCACTATGGCCAACTCTAATATCAAGTTACTGTCACCCTTCCAGAAAAACAAAGTCCCAACAGCAAAACTCCAAGACAGGCATTTTCTCTAAGTTCCATTTTATTTGAGCTGTCATACTGGCACATCTGGGAAAACCCATATCTGAAAGTTCTGGGTTTTCCTCCAATAAGTAATATATTACAAATCCACCCCCTGCACCCAACCTTCCATCACATGCCCCAATCACCATCCGCCCCAACTTGAGACATCCCTTGAATACTCCTCATCCAGGTGCAGGAATAACATGACCTTGACTGTAAAGAAGAATGCTATTATGTCTAACTACATATGCTCCATGAAATCCCATTCCGCAGTGTGGAATCTTCTGGTGCCAAGATGGCTTCGAAAGCTGACAGTTAAACGAATGTCAAAAAAATAGTGGAACAGAATAATTTTTTAAAAAGATTCCAAAGAAGGGTCAAAAATATGAATGGATTGGGATTGGTCCAAAGTCACTCAGCCAGCTTTTGTGCCTAAGGCAGGACTAGAACTCATTCATCTGGGGATTGGCCCAAAATCACCCAGCCAGCTTTCATGCCTAAAATAGAACTAGATATCCCAGTTTCCTGGTTTCTTGCCTGGTGCCTTCACCACCAGATCAAACTGGCTGGTTTTATACTGGTGCCTGATAGATTGCAATGGATCCCTCAATGCTGAGCAACTCTGTTTCTCTTTCTAGCTGTGCCTTTGCCAACACCCCCAAATACAGCCAGGTGAAAGGGCTCGGGGGAACTATTGTACGGAAAGAATGGATCCTGGACTGTCACCGTACCCGTCGGTGCTTGCCCTGCAAACGGTGAGTTGTCAAGGGGAACAGGAGCTAGGTGGATTTCTACTCTGTCTTCATTTCAGACTGTAACTGGCAGGTTCCCTTTCCTAGGTACCTGATGGGTGGCCCCGATTCATCCAGCAGTGAACAGGAAGAAAGTGAGGAGGAGACCCCTGCTCTGCCTCGCAGACCTTTGACTCCTCAACAGGTAAACTAGATGTGTTTGTTTGGTGGATGTTTCTATTATATGATACTAGCTGGATACCTGTCCTTCGTGACAAAACTTTGTGATTGGGCGATGCAAGAGAAATTTGATTTACAATCCGTTGGCTCAGTGGTGGTCGGTGATTGAAACTCATAAGGAAATATCTCTCCTGCCGCCTTGAGTCCAGAAGCAGTTCCATAGGTGGAAGGCATAGACATTTTTGGTGAGGTACTGACATTTAGTACTGTAAGGAGCCCCAGGCCACTCCTGAGTGAAGGAGTGCAGTGTCTACCAGTTTGAACTGAGGTAATGGAATGTGAGGCAACTGGCAGTTGGAACAGTTATTTTCAGGTGGGGAGGGGGAGTAGAACTCCTTAGCATCAGAGCGTGTTAATTGCTGTATTAAGAAATAGTAATTATCTGATGGTCATTCTGAAAAAACCTTTCTTAGTGAGCATCTAGAAGCCAAATTTCAAGTTTGTAGGCATTATGGTTCTGGAGATTTCATGATGAGTGAGTGGTACTTGGCTTTTATATATAGAGATACAGTGAAGTGAGTTTCATTGTAGGTTTTTCTTACCTGATTTGACTGTTATTTTGCAACCTGGGCATTAGTGTAAGTCATTAGATTGTAATCCTCTATTAGTGTTTTTCCTTTGTTGGGAAGATATCCAGGAATCTGTGAGGAGAGCCAGTTTGGTCAGCTGGGTGACTTTGGGCCAGTCACTTCCTCTCAGCCCAACTCACCAACAGAGTTGTTATTCTGGGGGAAATAGGAGGAGGATGGTGTGCTGGATATGTTCACTGTCTTGTGTTAACTAAAGAAATAATTAAAGTGGAATATAAATAAATTAAAAAATTAAAAAATATTAGAATTTAATGACAAAGAAATGTTCAAAAATGTGGTGCAGTGAGTTTGCCTTCCTCTGTAATTGAATCCTGTCTTTTCTGTGCCAGAGAACCAGTGTGCCAAGCCCCAACCACAAAGTTAAGCCTGCCACCAGCCCCAAAGTAACGCAGGCGGTGCCACCCAGAGTGTCTTCTGGGGAGGAAGAGGAGGAGCCCACCACCTCTCAAAACAGCAACATCCACAACAATTCAAGGGCATCCAGTGGGGATGAGAAATTTGCAGGTAGAGTGGAGCATAATTTGGGAATGCAGGGGAACGTTGCCTCCGCAGAATTCTTCATTGATAGTAGTGGGGTTGGTGGTGAGTGGGGCATGGGTTGTTGAAACCAAGATTCAAATGCCTCTCTATACATCTTATAGACAGATTGTTTTTTTAAAAAATAAAATAGTCAATATTTACTTACCACATTTTTCAGACTACAAGATGCTCCAAAGTATAAGATGCCCCTAGCTTTTGGGGAAGAAAATAAGAAAAAAAAATCTGCCTCTGCCTTTCAGTAATTTGCCTCCTTGCAGCAACTTGGTCAGGTTCAGCACAGCCTGATTAACATAAGCAGCTGATTGGCAGTTGGATCTGCCTCCCAACAATCAACTGTTTCAGGCTGCAGGGATTGCCATCGCCTATTGCCACCTCTGTGCGCCGCATTTTCGGCCCATTCCAAGTGGTGAGGATTGGAACCGGCCGAAAATGAGATGCATGGAGGTAGCAATAGGCAATGGCGATCCCTGCAGCCTGAAACAGCTGATCGCTGGGAGGCAGGTTTGCTGTTTGCTGCAAGGAGGCAAATTGCTGGGAGGCAGAGGCTGAAGGGTGGGGGCCAGCGGGTGGGCAGGGCTTTGGCAACATTCGCTGTATAAGATGCAGAGACATTTCCACCCACTTTTGGGGGGTGGAAAAAGTGTATCTTATACACCCAAAAATACAGTATATCAGTAAAGGAATGTATTATAGAAGGAATAAAACAAGAATAATACAATTTCAACTTAAGTTAAATACTGAGCGTTTCCTTCCTTCATGTTAGGGCATATGTAAAGCCAAAAAGAATCATTGAATGCACTCTTACAGATATGTAGGCTTTTGTAAAAAGATAGTTTTTAGAATTATATTCAGTTGCCTGTTGTCCTACTTCTGTCACATATCCCCTTGGGGTTAATTTATTGAACATCTAACCACCTTCCAGGCTCATGGCGCGGATTTAACCGAATAACCTTGTAAAGATTGTCGAAGGGGTTAATGAAAGATTCTTGCTTCTCTGAGACAGCTAATCAGCCATCCACTTTCCACCAGTGATCAGGACAGTTTACCCAGCGGTTTGACAGTGGGGACATAAAAGAGATTGCTGATGATGCCTTTCTGCCTTTCTGCTGCCTCTTAGGTCTTCAAGACAATGGAGATGAAGGGTCTGGTGACACTGATGACGAGTTAAGAAGGTTGGTTCAAATGATATCTGTGGTAGTTGACCCTCCCTGTGCAGGCTGCTGTCAACTCATAAAATATTCCTATGCCTGTTTTAGTAGTAACTAAACTACTGGAGCTTTTGCCCAAACGTGCTCAATTGAAGAATCTGGTTTATGAGACATCCAGGGGGGAGGAAGGAAACAGGGTCATAGGGGACTGTAAATGATATATGCCAGAGTTGGCTCTATACAGGGCAATGCCAGTATGTCACCTCTAATGAATCCTTTGAAGTTTTTTGAAGTTTGGCTTGAGAATCATGATTTAATTAGGGCGATTGCTGGAATCCTGACAGCTGCATCACTTAGTAACTTAAACAGAGCTTGCCATCTTAGATTCTATGGCAGGGGTCCCCCTTAAACTTAAGGGTTTAAGTCCCCTTAAACTTGGCAAGTTTAAGATTTGTGGATGCTAGCTGGAGAATTCTGGGAGTTGAAATCCACAAGTCTTAAAGTTGCCAAGTTTGGGGACCTCTGTTCTATGGTTTGAAGCCTGGAGGCCTTTGGTGGCTGTGGTGGATCCTCTCCCCAAGCTGATTCTATATCTCCTCTGGCTTAGAGTTGAAGAGGAGCACCGCAAAAAGCAGCAAGGTGGACGGAGGCTAGTCCCAGAACCAGACAATGACCCCTACGCTGGTTCCACTGACGAGAACACAGATGTTGAGGAACAAGGGGAGCCAGATCAGCCTATCCCAGAACTTCCAGGTTTGTCCAAACCGATCTAAAGTTTGGTATTTCTTTTTATTTTTTTCTTAATTGAAATTCCAATCTGTGGGATTATTAGTCCGTTACTCTTTAGCTAAATAATAAATATCTAATACAGAGAGTCCTTGATTTACAACCACAGTTGGGACCATAACTTCCATTGCTAAGGGCTGCAGTTTTTAAGTGAGGTGCTGAAACTGGCCCAAAGTCATCTAGCTGGCTTTTATGTCTAAGGCAGGACTAGAAGTCACCATCTCCTGGTCTCTAGCCTGCTGCCTTAAACCACTAGATGAAACTGGCTGAACGATTAGAGAACTAATAGGTATGTTTGGGTTGTCCAGCCTTTGTTCCATTTCTCCCAAGATCTTTGCTTTTCCTTTCCAGATCTGTTTGTGGGCAAATGCTTCTTCCTTTATGGTGAATTCCCTTCTCAGGAACGACGCCTCTTGAATCGCTACATCATTGCTTTTAATGGGTGAGTTTTTACAAGAATATTACTGTAGGGTTGTCCCATTGCCTAAATATGTTGCATTACATCTGTAGAAGATGTCATTATCTCTCTATACATAAAAGCGAAATACCACTTATGCATCATCACAAAATCTCCAGAATCGTAAAGCCTACAAACTTGAAATGTGGCACATATGTTCCTCTTGGCTTCTAGGTGCTCACTAAGAAAGGATTTTCCAAAATGACCATCATAGCATTAGTATTTCCTATATTATTATTATTAACACGCTCTGATGCTAAGGAGTTCCACTCCCCCTCTCCACCTGAAAAGAAATCTCTTCCAAATGCAAAACACAAGCAGGGAGTTTCAGTTTTAGTTTCACAGCAGCAAGCAGCTTTAGTATGGAATAGTTGAGCGAAGCCCTGCAGAGGCTCCTTGCTGTCTCCTTGATCACACAGCAGATATTCTTTCAGTTTCCAAACAGCCTTCAACTCTCACACACTGACAGGACGTTAGCCAGATAAATACCAATGGAGGTTGGCTGACGGAGGCATAATTTTTCCACCTTATTGTCCTCCCAAAAAACTAAGCCCAATCACACACATTCACACACATCCATGAAGCAGGAGTGGGGGACCCCTGTCCTAGACAATTTCTTGTCTCTAAAAAAGAAGAAAACTCTCTCTAAAGGCCACACATTTTGACTTCTTGCAGGGAAGTGGAGGACTACATGAACGAGCGTGTAAACTATGTGATCACGGCTCAAGAATGGGATGACACATTTGATGAGGTGAGCTTGGATCTTCAGGCTTCAGGGAAACTAGCCCAGAAGGACAGACCTTTAAGCCATTCAACAAGACTGATAGGGACCACGCATGCTATAATTCTGAAGGCTTTGAGGAATGGTTAAATTTACATTGAGCAAGGTACCCAGTCTTCTGGCGATCCATCGCTCATGTTAGGAGCAAAGAATGAAGACTGTATGTTAAATTGCAGTTCACAAACTGTCAGAAATGATGTGGGAATCTCCTAGCCTTGAGGGGGTGGTGGTGTTGGACTAGATGACCTACAAGGTCCCTTCCAACTCTGTTAATCTGTAAAACCCCTGGGAGGTTTTTATGTAAGAACTTAGTCGAGGCTAAATTGGCTTCTAGATAAGGTGCAATGAAATTGTTGAAAGGAGAAAAGTGGATGAGATGGTGATAGGGGAAATTTTTGGAGGACACCTCTTTCATGGAACAAATTGGAGGAGTCATAAAAGCTCATTCCATTGCACTGTACTGCGGTGTCTCTCAACCTTGGGAACTTTAAGAAGGGTGAACTTCAACGCCGGCAGGGGAATTCTGGGAGTTGAAGTTCCAAGGATGAGAAACACTGCCTGAGTCGGTATACGAAATGAAGTTTCCAGAAAGAAGAGGAGGAGAAGGAGGAGAAAAATATTAATTTGAATGCTGGTATTAGCCAGGTTCAACAGTGAATGGTGTGGTGGCCTACAGGTTGAGCTCTCGCCTCATAAACAGGAGGCTATAAGTTCAATCCTAGGTAGAGGCAGCTATTTCTCTCTCTGGGCACAATGAGAATATGTCCACTGGAAAAAAAAACCCTCCGCATTGGTGACAGGAAGGGCATCCAGCCAGTGATCACTCAGCTCCATTCAGTTCTCCAGATTCCACCCGCGCAAGATGATGATGATGATTAACCAATTTCAATAGTCTCTTGTCTACAAATAGGCTGGGTTCTGTCACTACGAGCAGCTCCAAGACTGTTGATGGTCTCTTTCCTTCATTTTGGCTGCAGGCTCTGAATGAGAACCCCAACCTTTCCTTCGTGCGCCCCCGTTGGATCTACAACTGCAATGACCGGCAGAAGCTGATTCCCCACCAGCCGTATGTCGTGGTGCCGTGAGCATAGGAGGATCCCTGCTGGAGTTTGTATATAATGTATATTCGTCTCTCTTGGGGAAAGATCCTTAGCCTCCTGGCTAGTTCAAACAGGGCACTCCTGCTGGGAGAAATTGCCTTCCTTTGAAGCCCTCCAACCTTGGGGTGGTTTAGATGGTCTTCGTTGTGTTCCCCCCACCCACTCAGTTCTACCACATCATGTTGGAAGCCAGTCTGCTTTTGGAAAGCAATGCTTGCTGCGGGGTGCTCTGGAACAGGGCTAGAGTCATCTTCCAGGATGGAGAAGGCCCTCCCTTAAAATTAAAATTAGAGCCCAGGGTTCAACAAAGGCGAAAGTTAATGTACAGAAACAAATTCACAGGCCTCTTTCATGCCTTTCTATTTCTTGCCTTTCTCACTACCCATTTAGTATTGGTGGTCTTATTTCTCTTCTTTGTCTCCCCAGGCATGTGTCCTGGCTGAGCATTTTTGCCTCTTCCTACGTACGTGTCTTTCTTCATACCCTGAACCCCTACTGCAACAAACCTTATTTTCTTAAGCAGGTAGTTTGGGGTTTCGCAGAAGAAAAACCTGTCCCGTTTTTTCACCTCGGGTGTTTTCATTTTCATGATAGTACAGATGGGACTTGGCTCCATCATTGGTGTAAGTAAACCTCTCTGTTGATTGTATCTGCAGGCAAAGCCAAGCTCGTTGCTGTAAAATGCAGAGATTGACAAATCGCATTCATGCCTTCCATGTGCACATTTTTCACAAAAAAAACCCCAAACCCACCACCCAGGAAAAATGGCATCCCATAACCCTGCCCAATCCTGGTTTGTGTTGGCAAATGTCCTTTTCTGATTAGAAGTGTTACATACGGGCTCCATCAGCTAAGTGAACACTTTCCCTGACCAATTATTCGAAGAAGAGGATGTTTGGCCTAGATCAGGGTTCTCCAACCTTGGCAATGTTATGTCAGCTGGGGAATTCTGGGAGTTGAAGTCCTTCAGACTTAAAGTTGCCAAGGTTGGAGACCCCTGGCCTAGATATCCAATGGTAGCAAAGTTGAGAACGGAAGTTTTAGATGAAACCATGATTGCTTCAACTGTATCACAATTTCTGGGATAGGCTTGTGTGGCTGAAGTCTTCCTTTCATTTTCAATGAATTTTTCCCAAGTTCCTCTGTCGGGAAATAAGAAACTGCTTTAGTTAATTTCATGATGGAATTGTTCGTTTTCCGCAGAGCGTCGTCAGTTTCACTATGAATTGTTTTGGCCCTCCTGCTTCTTTGGAAGGAAAAAATATTGGACCATTTGTATAGTTTTTTTCGGAGTAGTGCTTCTTAACCTTGGCAACTTTAAAATGAGTGAACTTCAACTCCCAGAATTCCCTAGCCAGCAGAATTCTCCAGTCAGAATTCGGGTTGGGGAACTCTGGAAGTTGAAGTCCATGCATTTTAAAGTTCTCAACATTAAGACTATTTTCAGAATGACATCCCATTCCCCAAAGTTCACGTTCCTTCCCACTTTTCAGTTGCTGTAAACTGGGCTGGGATGTCTTGAATAATCTACCTCATTTTTACAGCTGGTTTCTTATTTCCCGGTCCTATATTTGCAATCAAACCAGCCATTCTACTCTTGGTTTTCTTACTTCCTTGCTTTCACAGGAAAAATGTTAATTGGTTGTGGGAGTGTTTTATTTGTGATGGGCACTGCAGAATTGGAGGTCCATCTCTTGTTGAGACATTCACCAATTGCGGTGTATTCATTATTCTCCAGCAGATTTTCTTTTATAAAGATTCCAAGATGGAAGCCAGAGGTTTTCCCTGGAGCCTGAATTTTGTTTTATGTGCTGGAACTCTCAGCCCTCTAATTAGGAGTGAGATACTTGAGGAGGGAGTTCTCCTTCCTACCACTTCTTTTTAAATTCATGATGGAGAATAATTTTGGCTGTGCTTTCATCCCTTCTCATCCTTTATCCTGGCAATGCAGAACTTGTCCAGATAAGGAGCGGCTAAAATATTAACAAACGTTCCATTCTGGACGGAGTTTGCTCAGTTCTTCCCAACTTGAGTGGATTTCCTTGGTACAGATGATGCAGGCCTGTCTGCCCTGCAAAGGACACTGCAGTTTTATCGACTTCAATTCCCAGAATTCCCTAACTATTCTAATAGAGAATTCTGGGAATGAAAATGTGCACGTCTCGAAGGGGCCAGGATTGGAGAAGGTTGCATATTAGAGCATATTCCTGGTCTCAGAGGATGGAATGTTTGCAAGGGAGGCTTGTGTCAAGAAATTAGCTTTTAAGAGCACATTAAAAAGAGCACAAGAGGAATTTGCAAGTGACTCTTTTAATGATGCCAAATTGTTAAGGAGAAAGGACTGGCCTTGGCAGCTAAACTAGCTGAATGCTTTACTATTGTACAGTCCGTGTTCCACAAAGACTCAAGGGCTTGCTTGTTTTCTATAAATTTACACCTTGGTTCAGCAGTTGTTCTGAGATTCCAGCGACAAAACTTTACAGGATGTATTCTTGTTCTCTTTTCCTATATCATGTTATGGTTTTAATAAAACAAGATGGAAGTCTCCAGGCGACATCTTTTAAGAACTTGTCGACACTGCCAGGGAAAGATAATATTCCTCTGTGACCTCAAGCAGGACTCCTGTTCTCTTGGTGAGAAGATAAGCTTTTCAATATTTTACAAGATTCTAGTGCTTCAGATGACCAGGGGCAGTTCTTAAAACTGCTTCAAATTCTTCCAATTTCGAATTTAAACGGCTTCAAGTTCTTTCAAGTGAGGCAATGAAAACAAAATGAGGGCGGAAAAGTTTGAAAGTGAAGTACTGCATAGTAAAATCTGTGTACTGAACTTTTTCTGCCCTGGCTTTGCCTTGTTAATAGAGCCCCAGAAGCCATACAAACAGGACAGTGTTCAGAAGTGAGCTAGATAGTCCCCAAGGTGCTTTTTTTCAAGAGGCAACTGGACTTTCTTGTGTTTGAAGATGTTTCGCTTCTCATCCAAGGAAGCAAAACGTCTTCAAAGAAAACTAAAGTCCAGTTGCCTCTTGAAAAAATCACCTTGGGGACAACCCTGACCTGAGAATCTCCATAGACTAGTACTTGATACTTCTTAGGGTTAGGATTGGGGTTTTGTGAGTATATGCTTTTTTTTAAAAAAAAAGTATGAGTTGAAACTGCCATGTAAGAGATCTAAGCTGGAATGCTCTGGGTATTTGTTGTAAGTCAAGGACTAATGCCTTTAGAATTAGTATTAAGTGTTAAGCATCAGCTAGGAGAGCTGAGAATTTATTAGATCAGATAGTTGTCCGCTTAATTAAGCTTAGTGTTTTTAGCAAAATGACTCCCTCTTTGTAAGCTTCCAAAAAGAGATGGTGCCATCTAGCTTAATGAAGAGAAGGACTAGGGGTGACATAGCAGTGTTCCAGTATCTCAGGGGTTGTCACAAAGAGGGAGTCAAGCTCTTCTCCAAAGCCCCTGAGGGCAGGACAATGGGTGGAAACTAATCAAGGAGAGAAGCAACCCAGAACTAAGGAGGAATTTCATGACAGAACAATTAATCAGTGGAACTGCTTGCCTCCAGAAGTTGCGTGTGCTCCAAGTTTGGAGGTTTTTAAGAAGAGATTGGATAACCATTTGGGTGACATAATATAGAGTTTCCTACCTGAGCAGGGGATTGGACTAGATCTCCAAGGTCCCTTCCAACTCTTGTTACTCCAATTGTAATCTGTCTCTGTTTTTGCCGAGATGCAGAAATGGAGCTTTGGGGAACATAGACAGCCCTTGATTGACAACCAGTTGCTTAATGATTTATGACAGACCCACCCAAAGGACCTTAAGACCTGGTTCTGAAGGTCTGATGGACCCTTTCCCTTCCCCACCTCCTCCAGGTCACAAGACTGCCTTGTTGCGTGTTCAACAGCTGACCCTCATTTATGACCATTTGCAGCATCTCATGACCACATTTTACTACCTTTTTTGGGGTGTCAAAAACCAGCTTTTACTTGTTTGTGTGTGTGTGTGTGTGTGTGTGTAAAAACAGCTCAGCAAACAGTGGATACGCTTTACAATGGCTACAAAAAAAGGATAATGGGTCTGGTCATGTGATGACCTTGGTTGCACAACTTTGTGAATGCAAGTAAACCCCACTGGGGACATGAAGTCAAGGACTACCTGTATACAGATTCTTTCTTGCATCTAGCTCACATGCTGGAGCTCACAGGCTGTGACTGACTTACCTTATAAAATCCCAGCCTTTCTCACACGCACTAAGTTTTCAAAACTGCATTTGCTTTTTATATTTTATTTTATTTCAAGAAAAATAAGATGAAAAACTCCAGCATCTAATGGAGCTTCACTTTTTTTTTGTTTAGTATTGGCTACAAACAGACTAGGAACCAGTCATACATACTTCCACCTGCCTGTCACCCAAACCTGAATGATGGGGAGTTGGTGTGTGCTAGTGTGTGTGTGTGTGGAAAGTGGAAAGATGCACCGCAAGTAGCCTTCGACTTACAACACTTCATTTTGGGACCGTTCAAAGTTAGCAACAGCACTGGAAAAAAAAGTGATCCATGACTGTTTTCAGTGTTGCAGCATCCCCAGGGTCACATGATAAGAATTCAAATGCTTGGTAACTGACTCGTATTTATGACAGTTGCAGAATCCCCTTACGACCTCCTGACCATTAAAGTCAATGTGGGAAGCCTGACTTGCTTACCAGCCACGTTACTAATTTAACAACTGCAGTAATTCGCTCAACAGCATTGGCAAGGAAGGTTGTAATATGGAGCTAAAAACTCACTTAACCAATGTCTCACTCAGCAACTGAACTTTTTGGGCTCAATTGTGTTTGTAAGTCGAGGACAACCTGTATTAGGTTTTACTAGCTATTAAGGGAAAAAAATGTGTGTATTAATTGTGGATAATAGCGAAAAGCAGACCTGGGTCTAGAAAAGCAGGGGAGAGGAACAGGTGGAGAGAAAAAAATCCCAGAGGGAACTTAATATTCAATAATGAAGGCAAAATAGCAACTGTCGGTGTCTTTAGGCATGTGGTACAAGTAAACCAAACACACAGGAGTAAACAAGGATTAGCAGGCTATAAAATTGTGTGTACTACATGGTGAAAATAAAATTATACAGCCCCTTTTAGCCAGAGAAATTCATGTGTAAAATCTGCCTTCTACGCGTACTACTGGATGCACTTGCTTCACTCTTAATACACAACCCAGACTAAACCTGGCCTGAGGCATCTTTTGACGCAACATGTAAACAACAAACCTGGATGGTAATGCGAATTTGCCAAATGACTTTTCTGCTTCTTCAACTCTTTAAAACATAAATGTTGCCTACTACTCTTGCCTAGAATTTGTGTCTTAAGTGATCCCACTGGTGGATTTCACCAATTGCCACGTTGTCAGACTCAGCTTTTGTTTTGTAAAAAAACCCCAGAGATTTCTTCTTAAAGCACACCCAGCTCATGTCCAATATGATGTGCTCAGTTCATGCATATTAAACCTTCCATTTCCACGGCCAAAGGTTGACTGGTCACGGCAGCTGCAACAGAGCCCCCTGTATAATGCACATTGAAGATACAAGTTTATAGAGCCTTGGATTACAGGGATGCTGAGTTCCACATTCTGACAGAAGCATGCACCAGTTGAGCATAAAACAAAACTATACACAGCCACAGACAAGAGGTTTCTCCTTTTGTGCAAAGCACACAACAGGTTTTGCTCTGCTGACAAGTGAGGTTTGGTGCAGGCATTCACTTCTCTAAATGCGATTACTGAGGAAATCTCAACGTTTTTTGTTTCCTTGGCACGGAACTGACATGGTCTATGGAGTAACCGGGATTGTGTTTTTGTGAGAACCAAAAACAAATTGTGAAGGTGCAGAAGTCTGCATAACCAGGTTGTAGAATAGGCCACTGGTCACTGCAGAAACAAGGTTACCAGAAGAGTTTTCAGTACGGTGTGTACAGGTTGGCTTCTGGAGAGGGGAGCTTGTCATTTGGCCTTTTGCCATCAAAGCTGAGAACAGAGAAGTTATGGGTTGCTGGAGGTTACAGTGCAACCCTGACCTCCACCATAACTTTCCATTATTTACAACGATTCCCACAGCTACCAAGTTTTCAAATTCTCCAAGTTTCTCCCTTGCAGAGCCCAGCAGTTCCAACTCAGGCTCTGTCCCCACTGCTGTGGCTCTTGTCCTGGGCTACGTTGTCGCCTGCTTCTCCGTCCTCGTGCACCCGTTGGTGAAGGGTGAGGTTGCGCAGCTGCCGGAAACTCTTGCTGCAGCGCATGCACGGGTAAGGCCTCCCCGCTGCAGTGGCCGCGTGGATCTGCTGATGGGCAGCCAGTTTGGAAGGGTAGCAGAAGCTCTTCCCGCAGCGGCTGCAGGGGTATGGCCGCTGCCCTGTGTGCGTACGGCGGTGGGCGGCCAGCTTGGAAGGGTAGCAGAAGCTCTTGGGGCAATCGGCACATTTATACGGGCGCTCTGGCGTGTGAATCCACTGGTGGGCAGCCAGCTTGGAGCGATGTCCGAAGCGCTTGGGGCATAGAGAGCAAGGGAAGGGGCGCTCCCCGGTGTGCGTACGTCGGTGGGCGGCCAACTTGGATGGGTAACTAAAACTCTTGGGGCAGTCGGGGCATTTATAGGGGCGCTCGGCGCAGTGGGTCCATTGGTGGGTGGCCAGTTTGGAGCGGTACACAAAGCGTTTGCCACAGTCTTTGCATTGATAGGGACGATCGGAGGGCAGGACAGCAGGAGGCCGCCGCCGGCGGGGACGCGGTGGTTTGGGAGACTCCGTGGCGGGTGGGGAAGACAGAGGCGAAGGCGAAGGTGACTTGGTGTTCTCCTTCAAGGCTTGGGAATCTGGAAGGAAAGGAGAAAAAAATTTAAAATAATAATAGAGAGGATCCCTCACCAAGCATCACTTTTCCTGCCTCAAATTCAAGTGCTGTTGTCTGCCAATTATTCTGCAGGTGGAATACAGGCAGTCTTCGTTGAACGGCCACTTGTCCAACAACTAGCCAAAGTTACGATGGCCCTGAATGAGAGGGTTTTCTCATCATTGTGGCTGTCGGTGACGATTCGGTAATTGGCTTGGCCATCGCCTTGCCATTGCAATTGACCACCAGCAACCTGTGGTCGCTGGGAGGTTGCAATTGCGACATCCAAATTTGGAGGCTCCACAATGGGCAGTTGTAGCATCTTATGGTTGCCGTTCTAACCGCTTATAATGGTTGTGGCGTCTCATGATTGCCATTTTTGTGACTTTCCCTACCAGCCTCCAACAAGCAATGTCCATAGGGAAACTGGCAGGTCACAGATGGAGATTCTGCGCCCATAGGATGCTGCAAAATGACAGCAATTGGGGGACAGCCAGAACTGCCATTGTTAAGTTGAGACAGTCACATGATGTGCCGCTTTAAGTGACTGTCACTTAGTGACAGAGTTCCCATTCCCAATTTACAGCTGGTAAGTGAGGACTACCTATACTTGACATTAGGCGGAGCTTAAATGGAGGGAATATATATATATATTTGCTTACATGTATGCTGTTCAGCTTCCTTCGGGTATTATCCCACGTCATTGTAGTGCTTTTAAAGTTGTAGCAACGTTTTGCCCTACTCTACTCCCACTCATCTGTACCCGTGCTCTCTTACAAGGTTGTAAGTCAAACGTCTTTCAGCCAGATCTTATCTGCCATCACATGTGACACTCTGTCTATGGATGTTTTGTACTGTGGCCTTGTGTCAACAGTTCATCAGGCCTTCTTGTACTGGATTCGGTGAGGACTGTTCTCGTCTAACACAGCACACTAACTATCAACACTCACATACACGAGCCCTTCGATACTGGCCAGACTGAGATTCACTGCTGAAACTTGCTAACAACTTCTACAGCACCTGCATCTACACACGACGTGGGATACCATCACCCGAAGGAAGACTGAACAGCACATACCATACATAATTCGTCTGTCCTGTCTGTCATGTCTGTCTGTCCTTATCTATCTATCCTATTATCTTCTATCTAATCTATTCTATATCTCATCCTATCATCTATCTATCTATCTATCTATACTATTGATACTTATTTGCTTTCTTTTATCCAAAGAATTCTCCATGATCTTTTGTGGATTTGCACCGTTCTGAAGAATGCGCCAATCTGTTTGCACTGTGTAAACACTAACACGACTCACATTCCCTATGCCCCAGGCCCCTTCCTTACCTGGAACACCCTGCCTATTCAGCGCGGTTGCTCACTCACGCCGTTCTTTGCTATTCGCTTCCACCACCAGGGTCTTCCCCCTTTCCCAGCATGCAGGACCAGGGCTTGCGTCGGACCGTGACGATATACCACCTTGCAGGCATGCGCAACTTTCTGGCGGGGGCCGCGGCGGGGAAGAGAAGAAAGTGGGAAGGGGGAGTTAGAAAGGATTCGGGTTCAGTTTTAAACAGGTTTATACATCCTTTCAGAAAAGAAATCTACCCTAAATAAAGCAGGGCTTGTTTTACCAATCCTGCTTCTGCTCATCAGAGAACTGAAAATTGCCTCACTACTAGAAATCCAATAGAGATGCAGGTCCTTGTTTAGCAACTGCCTCTTTTAGTGCAGTTTCAGCACTGGTGAGAAAGGAACTTTGGGACCAGTCTTCCTATTTTTCCACCCACTCAGGTCCGTATAGGTAGGCCTCGACTTACAGCGGATTGCTTAGCGACCGTTCAAAGTTATGACACAGCCTGAAAATGGGACTCGTGACACAGATTCAAAGATCTGGCCTCTGCCCACTCATTCCCTGCTTGTGATCATGTGATCACACATTTTGGGCACTCCGCAAACGGCCTGCCTTTACGGCCGTTTGCGTCACATCACATGACTCGGTCTTACAATGTTTTTGTTATAAACTGGTGTTGACTTCTGGTTTCCGGCCAAAATGGCCCAATTGCAAACAATGAGTTCGCTTAATGACTGCCACATTTGCTTAATGACCACTGCAAAAAAAAAAAAAAGCTTGTAAAATCAGGCATCGTCATGTGATTATTCACTTGATGACCATTGTGATTTTCAGTTGAAATGGTGGGCTCAATTACGATCATAAGTTCAGGATTACATGTAGAGTGAAACTAAGCATAGTTGTAGATTTACTTAGCAACTATTTTGCTAAGAGCCATGCTGCTACTCCCCAATTGTCACTGAACAAGTGACAATTCCCTGAAAGAATAAACCTCTGGAGAATAAAATATCTTTTATATACTTTCGATCCCTTGTATTCAACAGACAAAGATTGATTTTTAAATTCAGCTTTGCTTACTGCATAAATATCCCTAGGTTTCCAGTTTAGGCTACACTGAAAGGTTTGACCATAGAAGAAAAGCACAATAAAACCCACACAATGGGGGAAATATTACACTCTGATTCATAGTATCAGGTGAAAAATAGTTTATATTGAAATATGATCTATTCTTTCATTTGCCCCCAGAAAATAAGAAAACTCAAACTTCCATATTATACAGGTAGCCCTTGACTTACAACCATAACAGATCCCCAAATTTCCATTGAGAGATTTACTAAACGAATTTTGCCCCATTTTATGACATTTCATGCCACAGTTGGTAAAGTGAACCCCTGCAGCTGATAAAGTTAGCAACCCGGTTGTGAAGTGAATCTGCTTTCCCCATTGACTTTGCTCATCAGAAGGTCACTAAAGGGGAATCACGTGATCCCAGGACACTGCGACCATCAAAAATACAAACCAGTGGCCGAGCATTTGAATTTCAATCACGTGATTATGAAGAGTCTGCAAAGTGGTCGTAACTGTGAAAAATGGCCATGAGTCGCTTTTGTAACTTTGAGTGGCCACTAAATGAATTGTTGTAAGTCAAGGACTACCTATAATGCACTTTGGCCCCAGAAGACGTATCACGGCCATGGTGAGGAAAACTGAGTAACTACTCAACTTCGTTCCTTCTTCCCCTCCTACCCCTGCACGCCATAACTAGCCATCATGGTTATGCATCAGCAGGGAAAATTGGTTTGCAAACCTAGCTTAGGCTTGTCATGGAGTAGTTTGAGGGGTTATATGGAACAGACCTCCATTAACCAGCAGCATTTCCATAGCTTGGTTTCCCTTAGGGGCTCTCCCTGAGCCACAAGGCCCTGGGATCCAATTACGGTGTAATTCTGCCATTGCTCAACTTGGCATCACTGTGGAGTTGCTATAGCAACGTGTTCAGGCCGGAGAGGAGAAACTAGTGTATTGACAGAGAAATGAGATGTGCTGTCAGAGTTCAGAAGCTCTGAGCAAGGGGGAGGATGAGAAGGAGGAGGGTCAACAAGAAAAATTGGGGCTTGAACAACCAGAGATGAAGGATTCTCTGGAACTGGAGGGACCCCATTTTTCCCAAGTCAAAATGGCGGAGATCTAGGTGCCTTTCTACCTTGGCGACCACATATAGAAGGCCATGAAATGTGGACTGCAACCCCCAAAATGCCTTGCCAGCGGCCAAGCTGGTGGAGGCCAGAGGATGCTGAAACCCCAAACATCTGGAAACACTTGGAACTTAGATTGAGGTGTCCTAAGAAAACTGCAGATATTGGAATTGCCATTTCTAGGCAGTGGCTACAACTTGTGTGGAACCATGAGGCAGGTTTTTAAGATGCCAAATACCAAATCGAGAGTAGTTCATGGCGTATCTTCATATTCCACAGAAGTTTACTGAAATAAGTAACTTCTGAATCACTCTATGGCTGTCTTCACGGAAGACTCTGCACCATGTGCAGAAGACACTGATCTATAAGCTAAGGGCCTGGTTTGTATGTAACTTAGTAAGGCAGTGTTTCTCAGCCGTGGCAACTTGGAAGACTGGTAGACTCCAACTTCCAGAACTAGAGATTCACATATGCTTTCTTTTGGCCGTGGTTTGCTTTCCAAGCTTGTTTCAATTTTGTTTCTGAATGTTTCGTTGCCAGACTGGATAACATCAGCAGCAGGATTTTCTTGTCCTATTCTCCTTAGTTATAAATGCCTCGTGCACACGACATTTATAACTGAGGAGAATAGGAGAAGAAAACAACACGCATGGAGAGCAAATGTGAACTAAAACCCGAGCTACAAATATTTTCTATTATTTCGAAGTCACATACGCTGTTGGGGGAATTCTGGGAGTTGAAGTCCACCCATCTTCAAGGTTGAGAAACATCATGGAAGTCCCCATGAACTCAAGTTTAGTGTTTGTATGGATTTTAACCCAGCATCCAATGGAGCTACTAGGTCTTTAAATTTGGGCACTTGGCCCCTGGCACGTACTGTAAACAGTTACAGAATCCTAGGATTATTGAGCACCATTTGCAACCTTCCTAACCAGCTTCCAACAAAGAGTCAATGTGGGAAGTTAAATTCACGTAACAGAGCCCGGGATTCCCTTAACAATGGCAGTGACTTGTTTAACAACTGCGGCCCAAAAAAAATTGGTGGTAAAATTTGGCATGTCTCAATTAACAAATTCCTGTTGTGGTCCGTGGGCAGCCTGTGGAGACAGCAGCAGAGTCAGACAGCGGGGAAGAACATGGGCCAATCCAGGAGTCAGGGGAGGACTCAGACGAGGGTCCTGTGTCCGATACAGAGATGGGGCCAGGGCCATCTGGGAGTTATGTGCTGACTCCGGAGCCTCCAGAATCTGGCAGCAGTGAAGCAGAGGAACAAGGGGAGCCTGTTCCCAGTGTATACGTGCGCAGAGCTGCCAGAAGGCAAGAGCAGCTGAGACAAAAGGGACGACTCGGGAGTAAGGCTTGGAGATGATTGGCCCCTCCCATAAGACATAAAGGAAGAGCAAAGGGACAGGAATCTTTGCAGGAAGCAACTTTGTTCATACTGGTCGGTTTGAACCCTGAAGCCCAGTGTTGAATTTGTGTTCTGTTTTGGCCTCATTTAGTTGTTGGCAGCATTTCAAGGAAGATAAAAGTGGGGGCTTATCAGACTTATCCTGAAAGACTTTGGCAGACTTCCATGGGACCATTTACAAACTGTTCTAGACTCACTATGGACTGTGAATGACTAAAATCCACAACCATTAAAATAAAGAAAAAAGGATTTGGGGACTAACATGTGTTTATTAGTGTGTTAAAGCATTGGTCAGAACAATTCCTTGCTTAGTAATGGACATTCTGTTCCCAATTGTGGTCATAAGCCAAGGACCATCTGTCCTGTATAACACTCAAGGCAGCCCATCATAGCCATTGAGAAGTGATCGGAATTGTTGACTTACATCTGGGGAGTTCAGTCAAATGCTGTTTGTGGGAACACAGTGTCCACTATTAGAATTTATTTTTCGGGCAAATCTGCAAGGAATTGGAATACAATGGTGGAGGTCAGAAAATTCAGAAATGAATTCAGAAAAAGGGTGTCTATGAATAGGGGTGACCAGAGATACTGCACCCCAGCTCATTCGAGCATTAGCTTGCCTGGAAGGGTTCTGTATTCAAATTCTGGTGCCTTCTAGTCAGCAAACCCCGATGACACCAAAATATGGACATAAGTTACTGTATGTAGAATGGCTTGGGCTAACAAGACACCAGGCATATACACTTGATAAATAACATAATAAAATAATAAAAGTGGTGCTTTTTGGTGTGATGACATCACTGGGGGGGTTGTCATCCTTGGACATCCTCAATTCTGGTTCTTCACACACACATTTGTTTTGTACCNTAATAAAAGTGGTGCTTTTTGGTGTGATGACATCACTGGGGGGGGTTGTCATCCTTGGACATCCTCAATTCTGGTTCTTCACACACACATTTGTTTTGTACCTAAAAGGCTGCCATCTCATGAAATCAGTCCCAAGCCCTATAAAACAAAGAGCGGCCAGATTCACACAACATGCTCCACTCAACCTACTAACCCTGGTGATAATTCACCCAAAGGACGCCTGGTTAGCTTTAAACCCTGGGTTTGGGCCGCTGAGCCTGGTTCCTTTTTCCAACCTCCCTTCCCAGAAAACCCACTAAATGGGATGAATGCACTTTCCAGGGTTGCATGTATTGTAATAAACTGTGTGTGTGTGGGGGGGGGGGGGGGG
>BHFT01017108.1:126298-146304 GCA_004320025.1 Laticauda laticaudata
CCCCCCCCCCCCCCCAAAAAAAGCTCGCCTGCAATTTGTCCACGTGAGAAAGGGAGGAAAAAAAATCATTGCAAGTTATGTATTTTTTTAAAAAAAAATGCATGCCCCTTTTTAAAAACGGAGGACAGGACGAAGCGCGGAGGGAAACGTTTGGCAAGCACGCAACCCGGCCGCGCAAAAACCCACGCAAGCGAAACGAACGCAACGATTCTACCTGCAGGGGAATCAACTGAGCCAAACCTCGCTGAGAAAATGTTAGCCTGGACACAACCACGTTCCGGGATGGTCACCCCCTTCCTTCCTTGGCCTTATGGTTTCGCCCAAGGAAGAGGGCAAAGAAATGACGTCGAACGGCGGCTTGTAAGGGACAAGGTTGAATCTCATTTGTTTTCAGAGGCGCCTCTTCAGAACTTTTTTGGAACTCGCGTGGCGAGTTAAGTTCGTGTCCCAATCCCGCAGGGTTCGCCCCCCCCCCCTCCGCAGACCTTGAGTTTTAGTTGTAATCGGGCAGTGGTAAAAAGTGAAATTTCACCGGGTTTAGCCTGCTTCAAAACCTTTTCAGCAACTTTAGTGAACAGTTTGCTCGTTAAGAAGAAGGACGAGGGGACTGGAATATTTTTTTATTAAATCATTGTTACTCACTGGGAATCCAAGAGCGTTTGATGAAGATCCTAGGTAGAGGCTAATCTTTGGAACAGTGTCCTGCTCAAGCAGAGGGTTGGGCTAGATGACCTCTAAGGTCCCTTCCAACTCTTGTTATTCTATGAAATAAGACGTTTCACTTTTCCTTTCTAACAGATTAACAGAGTTGGAAGGGATCTTGTAGGTCATCTACTCCAACCCTCTCCCCCCCCCACCCCCCAAGCAGTGTAGGGATGTAGCAAAACTTCAATTTTGTACTCTTAAGCTTGGCTAGATTCTCTTTGGTCACGCTCCTACAGTTTTCCCCTGAAAAACAGATGATTTTGAGTTTTTTTTTTTAAGAAAAAGAGTTAACTGTATTTACAGTACATGTCAAAACCAACAAACCTGATTAAGGGATTGCATCATGTACTGCCTTGGTGCATGTACAATCTTTCCCTAAATTCCCTCTGTATGAATCACAGAAATGATGCAAATTATGCTCTGGTGCTTTTCTGAACATTTGCTGTAAAAAAAAAGTACATTTTTTTTGACATTTGGCTTACCCCATATTAAAATGGTGCAATTGCTGGAATTTGGGACACTGACATCACCCTGTCTCATGACACGGCAAAATATAAATTGCATGTTGTACTTGGTACAGTGCTCTGCCTACCTTATCAGGCTGCTCACTGGAATTCCCAATAGCATCCCTGAAAAAAAGACAAATTGTTATAATATCACGTAATTGAAGCTGGCAGCTCTTTGCCCTACGGAAGAATGGGGGTTGTACAAAGAAGCTGCGTGTAGGAACAAATTGTAAAAGCTAGTTTGGCCTAGTGGCAAAGGAACCATACTAGAAAACCAGAAGGTAGAGAGTTCTAGTCCCACCTTAGCTTGAAAAATCAGCTGTGTGACTTGGGGCCAAGTGTCGTCAGGAGACAGTGAGTTCTAGTGCAGCCTTAGGCTTGGAAAAACGGACTGTGTGGCTTTGGGCCAATCATTCACAGGCAAGCCCATCTCACAGGGTTGTTGTTATGGGGAAAAATAGGAAAAGGGAGGAGTATTGTGTGTGTGTTTGCTACCTGGAATTGCTTAGAAAGAGAAGGCTGAAATAAAAATCTGATAAATAAAATTATGCTTAAGGTTATTATTGAAGGCTAGTCATAATTAAGTGCTAATTGCTACCATTTCAGCACCCAAAGACAAGCTGCAACCTCATAATCAACCCCACAACCCCTTTTAGTTCTCCAAGCACCAGAGGGCCATTGAGAGATAGTCCTCTGTGGAGGTTGGTTTTGTTCTGTGCTTTATTACCATTGTACAACTTTTAGCTTTCATCATTGTTAATTTTTAAAATCTTTTTTTCATTAATATTATGCATTTCTGTTGTATGCTCCCCAGTCACACAGCCTGAGTTGAATGATCTTGTAACTCTTGAAATAAATAAAACAAATGTGTCAGCATGACAAGGTAGGACTTCAACTGTGCAGTTGCAACAGGTATATTTAGTTTTTTTCCCCATGTCCTTGCATTGGCCAAAAGCCCGGACGTGATTATAGGCAGCCCTGACTCCCCGGCTTAGCTAACATCGATATTGTAATGTGGTGGGGGAGCAGTGGGAATGAGTGAGAAAGCACAATGGTAGCTGCTGTGTTTTGGTATTCAGAGAAATGCAAGAGTTAGTTCCATCTTACAGCAACTAAGATGATTTTTCCGGACCTCCGATTTTGTATACTTCTTGTCAACGTCCCTGACCCATACCGATCAGATCTCTTTTCTTCCTGCTGTGGGGACATGATAGCAATATTCCAGTATTTGAGAGGCTGCCACAAAGAAGGGTGGTGGTGGTGTCAACCTCTTCTCCAAAGCACCAGAAGACAAGAAGCCATGGATAGAAACTCATCAAGGAGAGAAGCAACCTGGGAATAAGGAGAAACTTCTTAACAGTGAGGACAGTTAACCAGTGAAACAACTTGCCTTCAGAAGTTGTGGGTGCTTCACCACTGGAGGTTTTTAAGAAAAGACTGGACAGTCACCTGTCTGAAATGGTATAGGGTCTGCTTTAGCAGGGGGTTGGACTAGAAGACCTCAGAGGTACCCCCCAGCTCTCTTCTGATTGAGTGACCCTCCCTTCTGCATATTCTTTGTATCAGTTTATGTATCTTTCCTACTGAAAGATCCCTGTCATCAAAAATCTCTAGAAAGAACAGAAAATTCCATAGTCTTACAGAATAAGCTACGACTTGAAGAAGTGGAGCTAAAAAATTGTACCATACAGATTTCTATTTTTTGTATGCTTTGCCCTGCTTTTCAAACATACTTTGGAGAACAGCCTATTGAAAAAAAACTAATTGAAGAGAGTTGGAATATATGGGTGAATAAATAATTCATGAACTCGTAAAAGTTACACCCATGTTTATTATCCAGGATTTTACTCCAGCAATTTGAATTTTCAGGTGTCACGTGACTTCTAAGGTCAACAGAACACTTCTAATCACATATGCTATCTTGAATTCATAACAGATAACACTCAGTTCAATTCAGTTCAATTCAGGGGCTCATATGAGTCAACCTGTAAACTAGGAAGCAGTCAAGCTCTTTAAGACTTTATGCAATGGGGTGAGTCTGTGTGAACTGATGTTTATTCAAAAGAAGACGGTAAAAAAAAATTATATCTTTATTCAAAGAAGGTGTTTACGTGACTCTAGGCAGGAGTTCTATGGCGGTTGGTTAAATCAAGGCTGTCAGTATAATTTATGGTGGCATCACTGCTTTAAGAAAGTCACATGTTAACCCTTGCTCTTAAAACCACACACACACACACACACAAAGATTTTCCAATTGTTAAGGAAAGATGGGACCATAATAACTACTGAACTGACCTTGATTTTTCAGGAAAGGGCCTTGATTTGTTTGCTTTCCATTGGCACCTCCCAAGATTAACAAAGTAGGAAGAGACCTTGTAGATTATCTAGCACACGCACACACACACACAGAGGCCAAGCAGAAGACTCTTGCTCTATCTTATCCATCCTATCTCTATCTATTCTACCTCTCTCCTCCCTCCCTCCCCTTTCTCTCTCTCTCTCTCTATTCTACCTCTCTCTTTTCCAGGGGTCTTCAAACTAACCAGCTTCAAGACATGTGGACTTCAACTCCCAGGATTCCTCCTCCAGTCATGTTAGCTCAGGAATTCTGGGAGTGGAAGTCCCCGAGGCTCAAACCGGCCTTGCGTTTGCGGCGCCTCTGGATCTTTTCAAGGAGGCGCGTCTCTTCCCCTCCCCTCCCCGTCCGCCAGCCCAGCCCAGCCGAGTCAATGTTAAAGGGGCGTCGCTTCGCCCTTCGCTCCGGTTCTTGGAAAGCTGGCGCGGGATCAAGAGGCAACACCCGACCATGAAGCGGCTGCTGCTCCGGGGATGCCCTGCCGCTGTCAGGCGGCTCCTGAACCAGCCGCTTCCCCGCAGCAGCCTCCCGCAGCGATGCTACTGCGCCGGCTCTGCCCAGCGGCGGGGGCTGCTCTTCCGACAGGTGAGCTCCTCTCACGCCCCTCCGGACAGGTGGGCTGCTGCTGCACCGCCAAGGGGCTTGGCAGCCCTCACCCCACCCCCCCTTGAGCGGCCAGGCGCTGCTGCCCTCCCCAACCCACTTTGGCCGGACTTCAGGGACTCTTTTCGAGGAGGGATTTCGCCTTGGCTGCTCTTGCTTTCGCTTTGGGCTGCTGCTTCCTTCGAGCTTGGCCGACCGGGAGGAAGGGGAGGATGGGTGTTGTAATCCAAGGCAGGTGGAGAAAAAGGCACCCAGCCGCTCCAAACTTGATTGCAGGAAATAGTGGTCAGTGCCTGGAACGCCCTACCTGACTCTGTTGTTACATCCTCAAACCCCCAAAACCTTTTAACTTTAGACTGTCGACCTCACCCAATTCCTAAGGGGTCTTTAAGGGGCATGCAAAAGCGCATCAATGTGCCTACCGTCCCTGTCCTAATGTTCCCTTTTGTTCTTATCCATTTCATGTATTAATAATCGTGTTCATTATTGTATCTGTTGCCTAATACATGCTTGACAAATGAATGAATAAAAATAAAGCCTGAGCTTGTTGGGAAAGAGGTAGGATGGGAGTTTTGGAAATAATTGCCTGGTTTGAGCCAGGCTCTTGGTAGTCAAATGTTTTCCTCTCTGAAAAGACCCCCGGGGCTCTGAACAGGAAATTCAAGGATTTAAGGTTTTTTGGGGGGGTATTGTGTGGAAGTGGAGCTTCACATGCTTGATTGCCTTGTTTTAAAGATAGCTATCCAAGTATTAAAATGAATATTTCTATCCTCCCAAAACTTGTCACGGAATTTACTTTTAAAATTGTTTCCTCTTTCCAGTACAGGGAGGAATACCACAAGTTTTAATAATGAGCAATAGCACTTAGATTTATATACTGCTTTATATACACTGTGTCAGCTTTGGAAGCCATATTAGCACCAGAGGTTTTTCTGGAATGCTGACACACTGTACATACATACACAGCATATGCTTATGTACACTGAGAGCATATGCACCAAAGACAAATTCCTTGTGTTTCCAATCACACTTGGCCAATAAAGAATTTTATTCTATCCTATATACAGAGTCTGCATATTGCCTCCAACAATGTGTTAAATTTAGGGGATTTGTTACTCCATGTATCTATAATTTCTTGAGGAATAAAATCTGAAATAATCTCTTTTCAGACAGGGGAGTTGCAGTATGACAGTTTCTCTGAGAGAGAGATGCAGGCAATAAAAAATCAGTTAATTGTAATTAATTAAAATTCAGGTGTAGATTTAATATGGATAGCAATTCATGTAAGGTGTTGGATACAATGGAAAATTAGTAGTTTGCTTTAATTTAATAATATCAACAATAACAATGCTTTTAATTTAAATGATCCTGGGGCTAGAGCAGAGCTCTCCAAACTTTTGGATTTCGATTCCCAGAATTCCCCAGCCAGCATGGCTAGATACAATTGGAATGTCAGCTGCTACTCCATTCAAAATCCAAGAAAGAAATACTTAGACTCCATTAATTAGAGAAAAGATATCTTTTACTAGAAATCAAGTGGTAGCATCAAAGGAATTCTGAATCTGAGAAAATGAGCGCGTAAATCACATATACAAAGTGATGGCAACATTCACAGCCAAATAGTTCAATTTGTTCATCCAATTAAAAGTTGTATGTAACATCATGTGGGCATCTTCAGGTAGTAATGTGGCATCTGTCTGTTGACCTTGACATATTTTGATAAAGAGGTGCACTTGTGCATAGCATAAGAAAGAAACATAAACAAGAAACTCCCCCTCCCACTTAATATAGTTTATTCTCTGAAACCTCCAGCTTGCTTCCCATAACTATTTCACCCCTCCTCCCCCCATTACTCAGGATAACTGAAAGATGCAAAGCAAAGCAAAGAAATCCTGAAGGTTGACATGGACTGTTTGACTTGCTCTTCCATGGACTAAGTTTTTGTTGGTTTTTTTTCCCACTTCACCTACCAGCTCTTTGAGTCAGAAAGTTATACTTACACTTACCTGCTGGCGGATGTGAAGACAAAGGAAGCCGTTCTAATAGACCCCGTTTTGGAAACTGCCAAACGCGATTTAACATTGGTGAAGCAACTTGGACTCAATTTGCTTTACGCAGGTGAGTTGTTTCTTCTTGAAAAAAACGAAAGGAAAACCATACGGCAACCATGGTCTGTCAGGATCTTCAGAAAGTAGCCATGATATAATTGGAGATGGATAACAGAACGGAGGTGTCAGTGGTGCTTGGTAACCTAAGAATTGGTGTTCAACCTCTCTGGATGTAATCAGCTGAAGGAAGATTGATCTCCTTTTAAAGTAATGTTTTTCCTTTTTTAAGAAAACAAGATTTGAGACTGAAAATAAATTCTAGGGGGAACAATAGCTAAAAGGATACAAATGACCAACTGTCTGCAAGGAGTATAAATCCTTCCATTCCCCACCATCCAGCCAGAGCTGAAGAAGCTTCCTGGATGAGAAGTGAAACGTCTTCAAAGAAAAAAAAAAACAAAGTCCAGTTACCTCTTGAAAAAACACCTTTGGGATATTTAAGGGGAACAGTTTTCTGTCTATTTTTCACCTAGTCTCAGGTTGATGGGATTATATGCTTCCTGGGTGAGAGAAGAGAAAGAGGATGGGTTAGTTTAAGGGACTGCCCTCCAGATGTGTGGGAGACTCAATTCTGAGGGTACTCAATACCAACCATGCTGAGTTTGGAGCAGGAGTACAGATAATCCTCAACTTATGACCACAGTTGGCACCAGAATTTCCACTGCTAAGTAAGGTGGTTGCTTAAGCACTTGAGTTGCGCCTGATTTTATGTCCTTTGCTGCCACAGTTATTAAGCAATTCGCAGAAAGTTCTTAAAGTGAATCATACTATCGTTAAGTGAACCCAGATTCCCCCATTGACTTGGCTTATTAGAAGCCAGCTGGGAAGATTGCAGATGGAGATCACTCGATTCAGGAACTCTGAAACCATCATAAATAAATGCCAGTTGCCCTAAACCTTGGGGTGCTATGATGGTTGTAAGTACAGCATGAGGAGGACTGGCCATAAGTCACTTTTTTCCAGTGCTATTGTAACGCTAAACGAATGGTTGTAAGTTAAGGATTGCCTGTCTTGAAATGCACTCATTGGAAAGGTGGCCATGTTGTAAAAACCTGAGTTAGATTCTTGATCTTGTCTCTTTAAGAAAACAACCATGTGTTTCTCCTCCTCCTTGTTAGTCAACACCCATTGCCACGCTGATCATATCTCCGGTACGGGACTCCTGAAGCAACTCCTTCCGGGTTGTCGTAGTGTCATCTCCAAGGACAGCGGGGCCGTCGCTGATCTCCTGATCCAGGAAGGCTATCACCTCCAATTCGGAGCTTTCGTAAGTCTGACAACAGATTCCTGGAGAATAAGTAGCATAAACAGGAACTGGGCTCTTAAGACTCCTTCGCCTTGGCTGCTGGTAGCTCTTGACTTACGTCTGTAATGGGCTGTCCATCACGGTCCTAAATTGTGACAATTGTAAAACAGGTCAGCCACATGTCCAGCCCCGATTTCATGACCTTTATTGTTGTGTTGTTAAGCAAATGCCACAATTGTTAAGCGAACTGGTTCTTTCTTCATGCTTGTTCCCTTTCTCTGAATTTGCTCGTTTTTCTGAGTCCTTCATAAATTGTAGACATAATATGCGAAAGGGAACCTGCCCAGCACACAACGGAGTGAAGCTGCTAGTTCCTCTCATTTAGAAATCATGCATTTATCACTTCCTGCACTCCACCCTGCCTCCTCATTTATTTCCCAACAATTTACCAACAGGCTTGCTTAATTCTCTCAGTATATAAGTCTGAGTGCTGTTACTATTGCTACTCAAAGGGAAACTTGTCAAGGTGATGCATAATTGAAGGGCATCAGGACTGTGTTGTCTGTAGCATTCCCCAAACACCTTGCTATCCCCCTTGTTCAGTGGTGGGGTTCAAAATTTTTTACTCCTGGTTCTGTGGATGTGGCTTGGTGGACATAGCTTGGTGGGCATGGCAGGGGAAGGATACTGCAAAATCCCCATTCCCTCCCCATGTCAATTCATAAAATATTTATATGGTCTTTTTAGAGTTGCCAATAGAAAGGGAGGGGGAGCAGTGGGGCAGCTTGGAAATCAAAAGTGCATTCCATAAATAGTTTTGTTTCTATTATTGATCCACTGACTTCAAAGACGGTACGTTTTAAGATTGACCTCTCGTACTAACTACTGAGATGGCTGTGGATGTGTCCCATTGGAGGATATGAATTATGATACACCCAGGGGATGGGGGAAAACCAGGGTCAAGAGTGACAGTAAATGATGTGTCTCAGAGTCAGCTATACCCAGGCAATGCTGGACCTTTTAACTCCCAATAAATCTTTTTGAAGTTTTGGAAGTTTATCTTGAGACTCATGATTTAATTGGGGTAACTGCTGGAATCCTGACACCCCACTCTTGGGGGAAGGATACTGCAAAATCCTCATTCCCTCCCCATCCTACTAACCTGCTTTCCAGCTCCATTTTCCTGTGCAGGGCAATCAAAGGAGACCCAGCCAATCAGCTGGGACTCAATGGGAGGCAGAGAATAGATGAGGTTGGCGGGGCCAGTCCAAGGTAGGATTTGCTGATTCTCTGAACTACTCAGAATTTCCGCTACCGGTTCTCCAGAACTGGTCAGAACCTACTGAATGCCACCTCTTCCCTTGCTGCTATGAATTCTGGGGGTTGTAGTTCCATTTCTTTAGATAGAGGAATAAGAACAGAATGCTAATATAAAATGGGAGACAGGCTCTAGGACCATTAGTGACATGTTATTATGGTTTCAGGCATTACAAGTTCGTGCCACCCCTGGCCACACAGACGGTTGCCTGACCTATGTGCTGAATGACAACACTATGGCTTTTACAGGAGATGCCTTGCTGATCAGAGGATGTGGCAGGACTGACTTCCAACAAGGTATGTGTTGTGGTTCTCCAGCAGCAGGTGTGGATGGCTGAGGTCTCGGAGAGCGAGGACTCAGATGAGGGGCCTGCGTGTGATTGCAGGGATGGGGCCAGGACCATCAGGGAGTGGAATGATGCCTTCGGAGATTGTGGAGGCTGGCAGCAGTGATGAAGAGGTCCCCGAGGACCCTGTGCCCAGTGCGTGTGCATGCAGAGCTGCTCAAAGGAAAGAGCAGCTGCAGCAGCACGGGTGACTCGGGAGTAAGGCTGTAAGGTAATGGCCCCTCCCTTAAGAGATAAAAGCCAGCTGAGAAACCTGAGTTCTTTGCAGGAAGCAAAGAAGTTTTTGCACTCAAGCCTTGTGGATGTTCGGACTATCTTGGTTGGTGTTTGGAGACTCTTTGTGTTTGAAATACTTCTTGGCAACTTTGTCTAGTGTTCTTGGCAGCCTTGCACCACCTTGGCAAGGCTTGTTCTTATCAGAGACAATTAGTTTGAAACAGCCTTTTAACCATGAATGAACGGAATTCATAAGAAATCATTAAAAGATTTTGCTGTTACCTCCATTTCATGTTTGTTTCCTTGGAACAAGGTTTGGGTCAGAACAGTATGGAAGACTTTAGGATCTGGTTATGAGCTTTGCAGCTCGGGAGAGAGTGGAGATTTTTATACAGGTAGTCCTCGACTTACAACAGTTTTCTTAGTGTCCATTCAAAGTTACAACGGCATGGAAAACAGTGACTTGGGACAATTTTTCACACTTACGACCATTGCAGCGTCCCTGTCCCTCCGCATGTTCATTTGATTTACATTCAGATGCTTGACAGCCGACTCACATTTATGATGGTGTCCCTTTGGCGACATTCCAATGAGCAAAGTCAATGTGGAAAGAAGATTCACTTAATGATCGGGTTACTAATTGAACCACTGCGTTGATCCCCATAACCAATCTGGCAAGAAAAGTTGTAAAAATGGGGCCAAACTCAAACTGAAATAAATTTTTCCCTTAGTAACCTAAATTTTCGGGCTCAAACTCTGGTCGTAAGCTGAGGTGTACCCATCGTAGGACGAAACTTTTTTTGGGGGGGGGCGGGGTCGGAATCTCTAAGGAGTGTTCAGAATTCTGCCCCTTGATTTTAACTTCTTTATTTTGCCCAAAATGTAAACATTGTAGGCCTCCAGAAGGATGAGCAAAGTCCAACTCTATTTTTAGAAACAGTCATCTTCCACTTCAAGGGGGAGCCTTTTGCCTTTGATTTAATTTGATACTAGATTTATGCATACCTGTTTGAGGTGTGTTCTTTTTCTTCCAGGTGACCCCAAACTCTAGTTGCTCTCGAGCAGGGGTCGAGAGCAACTTGACCTTGAGTTGCTTGAGACCTGGGAGGCAAATCCTGCAAATAGCGAAGGACCGGCCCACTATGCCTCTGCACACAGCCCTCCCGAGCTCCGTTTTCACTGCCAGAGGGTTGCAGGAGGACGTCACAGCTGAAAACGGAGCCCATTTTCATTAGCAGAGTGTTTGGGCCACCACAGGCTTCCCCCAACACAAGTGATGTCATGGTAGCCACGCCCCCTGGCCATGTCCCCCTGTCCTCCCCCAAGGTCAAATCCTACCCAGATGCGGCCCTCAATGAAATTGAGTTTGACACCCTTGCTCTAGAGATTCTGATTGCGTGAAGGAGACTTACACGTATGCTACAAGAGATGATTTTCAGCCTAATACTTGTCAGGGTAGGAGTTGGGGGATAAACCCCTCTGCGCATCCTGCTCCAACTTCTATATTAGGGAGCGGGAAAAAAGAATCTGCTTGATGGTTATAGCTCCATTCTCGTCCCCAGGTTCTGCAGAAACCCTGTACAACTCAGTCCACAAGAAAATATTCACCCTTCCAGGGGATTGCCTGATCTATCCTGCCCATGATTACACAGGTGAGTTGATGAGAGCCCTTTATTCTTTTTTATCTTTAAGTTTAGTTTGCATTAGATTTTACCCTAACAATCAACATTCTGAGGTGAATATAGACACACCAGATTTATTATGGCTTGTGGCTTCATGAACTAAAAACTTAAAATTAGTGCATATTATATGCACAATAACCGGGGTGGGCTGCTACCGGTTTGCACCGGTTCAAGCGAACCGGATGTTAATTTTACATCTCATTCGCCGAACCGGTAGTTGCAATGACTGGCTGTGCCTGCCTGCCCCTCCCCTCCCAGGAATCTCCATGCCGCCCTTTGGATCCCAGGTAAGTGCAGGGCCCATGCAGAGGGCGAAAAACAGGCCTGCCAGAAGCTCTGAAAGACTGGAAATGGGCCCATTTTCAGCCTCTGGAGAGCCCTCGAAGCCTGGGGAGGCCATTTTTGCCCTCCCAGAGGCTCAAAAAAATCCTCTGGAGCCCAGGGAGGGCGAAAAATGGGCCTCCCAGAAGTTCTGGTAGGCTCATTTCTGGCCTCCTGAGGGCCTACGGAGCCTTGGGAGGCCATTTTTGCCCTCCTGGAGGCTCAAGAAAAGCCTCTGGAACCCGAGGAGGTCAAAACAATCCTCGCCTGCTGCCACCATGGTGCATGAGGCTGATTAGGCCACGTCCACCCAGCAAAAATTGCTAAATTTTTTGAAGCCCACCCCTGGCAATAACATCCATTCTCTTTCTTCTTCCTTCGGTCCAGGCCAGACGGTGTCTACAGTGGAGGAAGAACGGACTCTTAATCCCCGCCTGATCTTGTCTAAGGAGGGTTTCATTGAGCTTATGAACAACCTGAACCTACCCAAACCCAAAAAGATTGGTGAGTCTGGCTTCTGTTACTCTGAGGGAGAGAGGAGCAGAAAGGGGGAGAGGATTTCTTCTGGACTATTATCTGCTCCATGTTAACGGCTCTTCTGGAAGAATATAGCAAGGGTCTCCAACCTTGGCAACTTTAAGACTTGTGGACTTTAACTCCCAGAGTTCCTCAGCCAGCAAAGTCCATACCCGCATCTCCAGTAAATATTAGCCCACTTTACCTACCCCACAAATGTAGCTGTTTGCTTGTAACTGATTCACTTAAGGAGTTTACAAGCATGCTGCTCCTAGTTTGCCAGACCCCTAAAAACACAGTGGGTCTTACGTCAGAATCAACGTACATAAGCTGGGTCTTCCCCATAGCAAGAAGATAAAACATCTCCTCCCATATTTCTGGTCTGCGAATCTCTGTCTCCTTCACAGGATCTAATAGCACTAGCACTTAGACTTATATACAGCTTCACAGTGCTTTACCACCACTCTCTAAGCAGTTTACAAAGTCAGCATCTTGCCCCCAACAATCTGGGTCCTCATTTGACTGACTTCGGAAAGATGGAAGTCAATCTTGAGTCAGTGAAAATTGAACTGCTGGCAGTCGGCAGAGTTAGCCTGCAATACTGCATACTAACCAATGTGTACCATGGAAGGATGAGAGGGAGGGAGGGAGGGAGGGGAAGGGCAATAGCACTTACTTACATACCACTTCATAGTGCTTTACAGCCCTCTCTAAGCGGTTTACAGAGTCAGCCTATTGGCTCCAACAATCTGGATCCTCATTTTGACCCACCTTGGAAGGATCCTTCCGACTCAGTTGGAACTCGGACCACCCTAAACTTGACGGTTTAACATCCGTCCTGGCTGCAGCATAATCCTCTTCCCTTCCTAATCTGTAGTTTTAAGGCAAGGGTCTCACTCTGGACAATGAATATGTACTGCATTCTAACCACTGTGCCACTACAACTCCTTCCTTCCTTCCTTCCTTCCTTCCTTCCTTCCTTCCTTCCTTCCTTCCTTCCTTCCTTCCTTCCTTCCTTCCTTCCTTCCTTCCTTCCTTCCTTCCTTCCTTCCTTCCTTCCTTCATAGCAATAGCAGACATATATCACTTCACAGTGTTTTACGGCCCACTCTAAGCAATTTACAGAGTCAGCCTCTTGCCCCCAACACTCTGAGTCCTCATTTGACCCACCTCGGAAGGCTGGAAGGCTGAGTCAACCTGGAGCCTGATGAGATTCGAACTGACAAATTGCAAGCAGCCGGCAGTCAGCAGAAGTAGCCTCCAGTACTGCACTCCAACCACTGCGCCACTGTGCCTCGTTCTAATGCTTCCATTTTCTTCTTTTTGGCAGATTTTGCAGTTCCTGCAAACCTCAAATGTGGAATCCAGGATGTTCCTGTTTAAAGCAGTGTCTCCTTTCTCAAGATCAACAATATTCTGGGCCTCTAGAAAGTCCCCAGTGTCATTTCTACACTCTTGTGCAAAACACAAGTGAAGCCAACAACAGTCAAATGCAACTTGTTCGCTTTGAATTCTTGAACTGATTCCAAAATGAAGATAGACCCACCTTATAACTCCAGTTTCCTTGCTTTAATCTAGTGATATCTTCATTAGCAAATAGAGTGGCTGGCACTCCTGGCCTCACCTTAGATCTGCACTGCATAACTCTCAAGGCTGTTCTGTTTTGAGATTTGAAGCTCTCTTTCCTCCAACATCTGACGGGCGTTCTTGGGCAGTGAATGACTGAAACTCAACAGACTGGCCTTCTGTGTTAAACAAAATAAAACTCTTTGTTTCTTAACCTTTTGGAATTCAACATTGGGGTTGGGAGGAAGGACCAAAATGGTTAATGCCTGGGTTAGACTTGAGCACTGCACGTCAGGGAACGTATGTGTCTCTAACACTGATGATGTTACCTACCTTGGTAATGAGACGTCTGCAAGAAAACGAGCTCAGAGAGCACCCAAAAACCCCCCCTCATTTTAACCCTGAGCTACAAGTATTCTCCTTTATTGATACACAGATGTCTCTTGCTTGGAAGGGACTTCCAAGTTTAATGTTTTGGCTAGGGCAGAGATCTGTAACTTGCAGCTCTGGAGCCACGTGTGGCTCTTTTGGCCCTCTGTTGTGGCTCCCTGTCAGCTGGTCCCACTTGACCGACCGGGGAGGGGAAGGGAGGGGTAGTAAAGAGCGGACCGGACTCTTCCATTCCCACTACCGCGCCCTACCTGACTCGCTCCATGTTCCAGAGCAGGAGGTGACTGGTTGGGAGTAAATGACCTGGCCATGCCTACCCAGTCACACTGGTTGTTAAATTATTGGCTCCTGGTGTTTTCTGTGGGAAATGGGTCCAAATGGCTTTTTGAGTGTTTAAGGTGCAGACCCCTGGGCTAGGGGGTTGCTCAAAATGACTGACAGGATTCCAGCAATTGTTCTAATTAAATCATGATTCTTGACCCAAACTTCAAAGGATTAATTAGAGGCGACATACTGGCACTGCCCTGTATGAAGCCAACTCTGGCATATGTCATTTACAATCCCTGTGACCCTGTTTCCCCCCTCCCCTCTGGGTGTGTCATAAAACACATTCTCCAATTGAGCACGTTCACAGGCTGGGTGTCATAATTCAAGTTCTCCAATTAAATATATTCTCGGGCAAAAGCTCTGGTATTTTAATTACAATCTTTTAAAGATAAGAGTTGGAATGTCAACTCAAAACATTCCTATGCCTATTTTAGTAGTTGCCAATGACAAAGCACCAATATATTTCCCAACAGGAAGTCGGATCAACCAATCAGCATGCAGGTCGCATATCTCCACACAATGCATAGTTGAGGTTTGGTAAGTCTGCAACCCCTGTGCGACCTATGCTTTTATCAACCTCTGCAACTGAGGCATGCGTCAAACACCTACACGCAGTGGCAGTCCAATCCAAGTAAAAGCTTTTGTGATGGAGGGAAGCGGATGGAACAGGATTTTATTTCTTTTTATTTTGTCAAGCATGTATTTGATAATATATATAATGTATAAACATGATTATTGATGCAAGAAATAGATATGAATAAAAAGGAATTTTAAGACAGGGACAGTAGGCGTGTTGGTGCGCTTATGCACACCCCCTTACAGACCTCTTAGGAATGGGGTGAGGTCAACAGTAGACAGTCTAATGTTCAAGTTTTGGTGGGGTTGGGAAAGAGACCACAGAGTCAGGAAGGGAGTTCCAGACATTGATCACTCTGTTGCTGAAGTCGTATTTCCTGCAATCGAGTTTGATGCAGTTTACCCTAAGTTTGTTTCTATTGTGTGCTCATGTATTGTTGAGGTTGAAGCTGAAGTAGTCATTGACAGATGGGACATTGTAATGGATAGTTTTATGTACTATGCTTAGGTTGGACCGAAACAGAGGTGGTATTCAGCAGATTTTGACAAATTCTGGAAAACCGCTAGTGGAAATTTTGAGTAATTCGGAGAACCGGAAAGAACCTTCCCCCTGGAGTGGGGTGGGAATGGAAGTTTTGTAGTATCCTTCGCCTGTCACTCCCACCAAGCCATGCCACACCCACCAACCCACGCCCACATGAAGCAGTCGTAAAAAAATTTGAATTCCACCACTGGACCGAAGGCAGCGTAGTTCTAAGTTATCTAAGCCTAAAATTTCCAATCTGGAAGCATAGGTTATTCTGCTGGAAGTAGAGGAGTGGAGGACTGTTCTCGTGAAATATTTCTGGACTCTCTCAATTGTATTAATGTTCAATATGCAGTGTGGATTCTAGACAGTATTTGAGAATTGGTCTAGCAATTTCATGATTAAGTATAAAGTTTGGGAAGAGGGTCACAACTCCAGAGGTAGATCAAGGGGTCGCTGGCATGTTTCCTACTTTTTATTTAATCTTCTGATCCTGAATTTATTTATTTTTTCTTTCCATTGCAAATACTCCTAAGTAACATGCGCTCCTTTCCCATTCAAATTCAAAGCTGAGTCATAAGTAGTTCTGGGAGAAGGATCTCATAACTAAACAGTCACCAAGCAAACAGTCGTAAGTCCATCTGTACCTGGGTTTTGCTGAGTCAGTTACAATTTCATGGAAATTGTGAATAAAATCCCTCTAAGGCAGGGGCCTTCAAACTTGACAGCTTTGAGACTTGTGGACTTCAACTCCCAGAATTCCTCCTCAAGTCATGTTACCTCAGGAATTCTGGGACTCGACAAGTTTGAAGACCTTTGCTCTAAGGTAAGAGACCTTCCGTTGTTAGTGTTAAGTGTGCGAATCACAGAATGAGGACAGTGGTGCCTGCTAGAAGAGCTCTAGTTTCAAGTGTTAACCTCCAGAGGGCAGGATTTGCCCACTAGAAATTCAATTCACAGCAATGAATATAGAATAACTTTATTGTCACTGCGAACCTACACAAATCGGCATGCATTAAAGTGAAATTTTGTTCCATACAGCTCTCAAAGGGTCACCATCTCCTATATGCACTACATAACAAAGTTGTTATGTGCATTTCAACAAAGCTGCATTCTCTTTGATGGCTGAGGATCAGTGGTGGGATTCAAACATTTTTACTACTGGTTCTGTGGGCGTGGCAGAGAATGGTTACTGCAAAATCCCCATTGCCAGCCCACTCCATGGGAAAGATATTGTAAAATCTCCATTCCTTCCTCACTCCTGGAAGGAGGTTACTATAAAATCCCCATTCCGTCCCCACCCCACTAACCTGCTTTCCAGCTCCATTCTCCTGTTCAGGGCAACCAAAGAAGACCCAGCCAATCATCTGGGACTCGGGAAGCGGAGTGTAGGTGGGGGCGGGGCCAGTCAGAGGTGGCGTTTGCTGGTTCTCCAAACTACGCAAAATTTCTGCTACTGGTTCTCCAGAACTGGTCAGAACCTGCCGAATACCCTGGACCTTCTCTTCATCTTTATAAACACAGGGCTTTGTCTGCCTAGATATAATCTTTGTTTTCCACAAATACTTTGAGTTTTCTCCCAATTTTTTTTTTTAAGAACATTGCTGGGCTAAAGTTTCTGTTATCGCCAGTTTTACACTTTGTCCCTTGATTGTGTCCCTAAGGTGTTTATGGGAAACACGTCCTTGTTCCCTTTTTCTGTGAGGTTTGTTGGAAGGTTGCAAAAACGGATCACACAAACCCAGGACTCTGCAACCGTCATAAATATGAACCAATGGCCAAGCGGGCGAATTTTGATCACGTGACCATGGGAAACACTGCCACGGTTGTAAGTGTGAAAAGCAGTCCTAAGTCACTTTTTTCTCCGGTGCGGTTGTAACTTCAAATTGTCACTAAATGAACGGTTGGAAGTTGAGGATTTACCTGTGCTTAAAAATCTTTTTAGATGGAGAAGGGGGTGAAACATCCTGTATTCCCGTCTCGTCTTCCCAGCTAAAACTGAAGTTTCCCAAGGGAAAAGACAGGTAAATATAGGAGCGTCGGACAGGATCAGACATGTTTTGATTGGCAGCCCTGCCTGACACAGGTGAGAGAAACTGCTTTTCCCCACAGGTCACAGGCAGTGAGATTGTGCTGTGTTTGTGCAACTTGCCAAGGGTGGTCGTTCCATGCTGAAGCCGGGATGAGGCTTTCCCACCATTTTATTCTTATGACGGGCCTGGAAGTTCCCCAGGGGATCGCTCCTTCTAAAGAGGAGAGGCACCCCAAAAATATGGGCTATGTGCCCACAATAACCTCAAACTTGGACGTTAGCTACAACAAAGACGAATATCAACAGAAGAAACTATTTGTTGCTCAGGGTGGAATGAAAATGTTTCACTTCCCACCCAAGAAGTTTCTTCAGTTCTGACTGAAGAGGGGGGAATGGAAGGATGTATATACAATGAGAACTTAGGTACCGGGGACAAATTCTTTGTGTGTCCAATCACATTTGGCCCAAAAGAATTCCTATTCTATTCTATTCTATTCTATTCTATTCTATTCTATTCCTATTCCTATTCCTATTCTATTCTTAGTCCTAGTCCTAGTCCTTATTCTATTCTATTCTATTCTACTCTCCTCTACTCCATTCCTATTCCTATTCCTATTCCTATTCCTTTTTCTTTTCCGATTCTATTCTATTCTATTCTATTCTATTCTTATTCTTATTCCTATTCTATTCTATTCTTAGTCCTAGTCCTAGTCCTTATTCTATTCTATTCTATTCTATTCTATTCTACTCTACTCCATTCCTATTCCTATTCCTTTTCCGATTCTATTCTATTCTATTCTATTCTTATTCCTATTCTATTCTATTCTATTCTATTCTATTCTATTCTTAGTCCTAGTCCTAGTCCTTATTCTATTCTATTCTATTCTATTCTATTCTATTCTATTCTATTCGACAGGGACAGGGACAGGGACAGGGACAGGGACAGGGATAAGATAAGATAAGATAAGATAAGATAAGAATCAGGATGTCCTAGTCCTATTCTATTCTATTCTATTCTATTCTTAGTCCTAGTCCTAGTCCTGGTCCTTATTCTATTCTATTTTATTCTATTCTATTTTATTCTATTTTATTCCTACTTCTATTTCTATTCTATTCTATTCTTTCTTATTATTCTAATTCTTATTCTTTATTTTAGTCTATTCTATTTCTTATTCTAATTTTAATTCTTATTCTCCTATTCTATTCTTTTGCAGGATCAGATGATGGGATGTATGTACAGAGGAGGCCCTGGGGATCAGAGGAAGGGTCATATAGACTCAGGTGTGGATGGAATGGACATGAGTGTGAGGAATATGAATTCTGATGAAACATTTTCTCTTGCCTTCATTTCTTTGCCTTAAACAGCCTTTCTCCTTCCTGTCTTCTCTGTCTCTACAGAAGGAGGGGGGTCATGGGGGAGTGGGGGTGCTGCCTTTGACAAAGATTTAAAATTGCTTTTACTTTTCTCTGTGGAAGGAGGGGGGGTCTCTGGGAGTGGGGGAGCTACCTTGAGCTGCTCTGCAATAGGAAAGGGGTTGGAACCGCACATTCTTGGCGAGGCAGAAGTTAACACCTTAAACCACTAACCAGGATATTAGGAACAAGAATTGCTTGCTTATATGAAAACCCCCCAAAACCACATAGCTGGTACATGAAACTAGGACACTTTGCAAGTTACCTGTGACCTGGGGTGAAACACAGGTGATGTGACATTTAGCTATGTAGGGGGCTGAGATCCAATTAACCAATCAATATCTGTTATGCATGCATTATTAGGGGAAGGGCAAAGGGCTGCATGCGACCACCCCTTGGCTATAAAAATTGCTGTAAGATTGTATCAGGGCCCTTGGTTAGCTTTTGAACCAGGGTCCTTATATCTTGGTACCAAAATAAAAGTATATTGTATCACACCTTGTGTCCATGACTTATTGGCTTCGACACCAACCAAGAGCCCAGTTTTGGGGACAACAGAGAGACACTCCAAAAATATGGGCTACGTGCCCACAACAACCTCAATCTTGGACATTAGCTACAACAAAGAGGAATATTAATAGAAGAGACTATTTGTAGCTCAGGGTTGAATGAAAATGTTTCACTTCTTACCCAAGAAGCTTCTTCAGTTCTGACTGAAGAGTAGGGAATGGAAGGATGTATATTCTTTGCAGCCATATGGTCATTATAGCTTTATGTACAATGAGAACTGACACACTGGAGACAAATTCTTTGTGTGTCCAATCACACTTGGCCCAAAATAATTCTATTCTATTCTATTCTATTCTATTCTATTCTATTCTATTCTATTCTATTCTATTCTTTCTTATTATTCTAATTCTAATTTTATTATTCTCTAATCTATTACTTATAATTCTAATTCAATTCTAATTCTAATTCTGAAATTCTATCCTATCCTATTCTCACTTTGAGGGTCCTTAACTCTCTGACAGTCATTGAGGCCACTTGGGGATTTATCTGTTCCTTCAGGGTCCTCTGAATCAGTGTGCAAATGGGTGTGGAACTTTCTTGGGACTGCTGAAGAAAGGACACACACTTCTATTCCCCACCATTCAGTCAGAACTAAAGAAGCTTCTTGGAAGGAAAACAAAATGTTTTCAAGGTGGAAAAAAAACAAGAAAGTCCAGCTGCCTTTTGAAAAAAAAAAAAAAAAA